>JAUEJL010095420.1:0-13769 GCA_032274825.1 Drosophyllum lusitanicum
TCTTTAATTTTTAAAAGCTAAAGTTTGTATTCAACCCCCCCTTCTACAAACATTTGTTGTTGCGTACTCAATCTGGGTCTAACAACAGATCAGTTGAAATCGGTTGTTGACTCTCTGTCCTAACACCGCCCTTACCGCGTAATCACTCACGTCGCACATGAGTTCACAAGGTAGGTTCCAATCGGGAGCAACCATGATCGGTGCGGTGGTGAGTTTCTCTTTAAGGGTATTAAATGCTACTAAACACTCTTTAGAGAAATCGTATTTAGCATCTTTTAATAACAATTGAGTTAAAGGCCGCGTAATTTTAGAAAAATCTTTTATGAACTTTCGTTAAAAGCCCGCGTGGCATAGAAAACTCCTTACCCCTTTTATATTTGTTGGTGGTGGTAGTTTAGAAATGATGTCTATCTTATCCTATCCACCTCAATGCCTACTTTGGACACCTTGTCCGAGAACGATTCATTCGTTTACCATAAAATGGTATTTCTCCCAGTTAAGCACCAGATTTGTCTCCTCACATCGAGCAAGCATTTTGTCAAAGATTAGAAAGACACGAGTCGAAAGAGTCACCAAACACCGAGAAGTCAACCATAAAGACTTCCATGAAATCCTCCACCATATCTTGAAAGATCGTAATTATACACCGCTAGAACGTGGCTGGTGCATTGCAGAGGGCGAAAGGCATGCGTCGGTACGCAAAGGTTCCATACGGGCATGTGAAGATTGTCTTATCTTGATCCTCGGGATTTTTGGGTATCTCAAAGCAACCAGAAAACCCATCGAGAAAACAATAGTAGGCATTACCAAACAACCGTTCAAGCATTTGATTTATGAAAGGCAAGAGAAAGTGGTCTTTGCGTGTGGCATCATTCAACTTGCGATAGTCGATGAACATGCGCCAACCGGTGACCGTTCGAGTAGGCATCAACTCATTCTTCTCGTTCACCACCACGGTCATTCCGCCTTTCTTGGGAACCACATGAATCGGGTTGACCCACAAGCTATCGGATATCGGGTAGATTAATCTGACATCGAGTAACTTCACGACTTCTTTCTTCACCACTTCCTGCATCTTGGGATTTAATCTCCGCTGTGGTTGTATTACGGGTTTAGCTTCGTCCTCCATCAGAATCTTATGTGAGCAAAACGATGGACTAATTCCTTTGATGTCAGAAATAGACTATGCGATTGCTTGCTTTATCTTTTTTGGGACTTCAATCAACCTCTCCTTTTCCGTGAGTGATAGCGCAGATGATACGATCACCAGAAAATACGAACCATCCCCTAAAAATGTGTATTCTAGGTGTTTCAAAGTTCTTTCATTCTAATGGTTTGCTGGAAATAGGGAACGAGTCGTGTTGATCTATTGGATGCGTCGCGTCTGTGTTGTTTAGCAACTCGAATTGCGTTTCAGAATTTGAACGCGTCTCGTTTTCTGAATGAATGCGTCACGTTTGCTGTGATTCACCCTCTTCAAACTGCTCTTCCTTCTCTTATGCTAGAAGCTTCTCCAACTTTTCCAGGTCTCTTTCTGTTGCAAACAACTCCTCTCTCATGGGCATTTGTCCATCTACCCCTTATCTTCCACCTTCATCACCTCTTTCTCAAGCAAGACATCGACAATATCCACAAAGAACATCGCATCATCACACGATTTTGAATGCTTCATGGATTTGTCAATTCCAAAGGTATAGGCATCAATGCGTACCCGAAGTGCGAGTTGAGATTCGTGTATGTCAAAAAATGCATGAGCAGTGCTCAAGAACGGCCTTCCCAAGATAATTGAAATTTGATCATCCTCCTCCATGTTGATAACAATGAAATCAGCGAGAAAGATGAACTTACCTATGTAACTAATAGATCTTTTACTATACCCCGGGGGTAAGTAACTGATTTATTGGCTAAGTGAATAGCCATACAAATCGGCTTAGGTTAAGGCAGTTCCAATTTGGCATAAAACGAGTACGACATGAGATTAACGCTAGCACCTGAGTTGGCTAACGCATGACTGATCGGGAGATTACCAAATTGGGAAGGTAACGTCAGGATGCCCGGATCTGTTATTTTCTTTGGGAGTTTATTCAGCATTGCAGCTGAACATTCTTCATTCATCGTGACACTCGAGACTGCCTCTGTCTTCTTCTGTTTGGTGAGCAGATCTTTTAAGAACTTTGCGTATTTCGGCATCTGCGCAACCGCTTCAACAAACGGTATGTTAATGTGCAAAGAAATCAAATGATCTAAGAACTTACAGTATTGCTCATCCTGCTTCTTCTTCTTAAGTCTCTCCGGATATGGAATCGGTGGCCTATATGGCTTCACGAGTGACTCAGAGGATGGATTTTCTATTGTCTTTGGCTCGGCTGCCTTCTCCTTCCCTTTTTTCTACTCTTTTTGGACTTGAGCAGTAGATGTAGCATCATTGGATGTAGGGAATAAATCCTCATGCGTCTTGCCTGATCTGGTGGTCACGGCTTTGACATCTTGTCGTGGGTTCGTTTCCGTATTACTCGGGAGAGTGCCCAAAAAACGTTCCTGTAAAACTTTAGAGATTTGACCGAGTTGTGTCTCGATGTTGTGAATCCAGGCTTGCTGATTCCGAAGTGTTGCTTCGGTTGATACGCCGATCTTTTTGACCAACTCCTTGGTTTCTTGTGCCTTTGATCAGAAGCAGCTGCGAATCACGTAAGCATATCCTCGAAGTTTTGTTTTTTCTCGGGCTCCTTTGGCCACTCTTTCTGGTAGAATCCTGGACCATTCTACTTATACCACCCTTCCATCTCCTTGCGGTATTCTAGGATAAGGTTTCCAATTGGGCTTCTTATTGTGGAAGAACGCCTCATCCTCTGGATAATCGTATTTATCTCCGGAAGAATAACACACGGATTCTCTAAGATTCCCACTCTCATCATATGGGCAATCTCTTTCGAGATGGGGTCTGCTGCAGTTGTCACAACCTAGATGCATGGCATGGATGTTTTGGTGAACTTTTTTCATGTCTCGCCCTAGTGCATCCAACTTGGCACTGAGGGCTGCTATGCTATCTGAGCTATCGATAGTGGCTGTAGTCTTTCTATGAAAGGAAGTGTCTCTCGTAGAATGCCCCTGATGGGAGTGCTGAGCCATCTCCTCAATCAGCGTATATCCTTCTGCAAGAGTTTTCTTCGGTATTAGCCTTTGAGAATCGACCATTTGTCTTGTGCATACGTTTATACCGTTATAGAATGTTTGGATAACCTGGTGAGGATTAAGATCGTGTTGCGGGAAATTCTACAATATCTTCTTGTAGCGATCCCAGGCGTCATAAAGAGTTTCGTCCTCCGATTGGAGGAAGTTCTGAATGTGCATCTTCTTTTTAGCAATTTTAGACGGAGGACTGAATTGTTAGATGAAACAAATTTTGAGTTCATCCAATGTATGGATGGTCGGCTTAGATCTTAACCAACGTTTGGATGCTCCATGGAGTGTTATTGGAAATACCCGCAGCATCACAACATCTCTACTAACTCCCGGGATATGGAAGTAGTCAGCAATCTCGGGAACGGCCTCGACATGCTGGTTAGCGTCTTCGTTGTCCTTTCCGGTGAAAGGACTTTCGCGGAGAAGGTGTAGAAATTGGCCTTTGATTTCGAAAGATCTCTGTTAGACTTATCTTGTTTGTAGGCCTTGTGTTATCTTTATGTATTTAAACTATTCATTTATGCAATTTATATTTAATTAGTCTAGGCTTATTTGTAATAGTTTAGCCCATATAGTTCAAGCCGAAGCCTTGTAAGTGCATGGGACTTGAACTATATATATATATATATATTCCTTGTAGCCCTAGTGGCATTTAAACCTTTGCAAGATCAGTATATTGATATTACACCTTGTGTGTGTTTTAAGAGTAAAGTGTTCTTCATTGTGTTCATACTCAACATTCTTCTTTAATCTTTGGACTTTCAATTATCAGAGCCAATTCCTTGCTGAATTGGTTCTTGGTAACCTGGAAATCACCACATTATGTGAAAGAATCCAAGATTAGAGGCTATTTTAAGTTTCACGTAAAACCGTGTTCTTGCTGTTGAGAAAACCCACTTTTTCAAAAATCATTTTTCTTCAAATCACAGTGTTTTTTGAGTTTGTCGAGTGATTTAGAGTCATCTGAGGTGGAGAAAACGAATAGCGAACTTCGATTAAAAAACAAACAACATCTGTTGGTTTATTTTGAATTTTCTGGTTTTTCAAGTTTTTGAAGTTCTTCACTGATTTTGGCAAAAATTTTGTCTATTTGTTGTTTTTGCTTAAGGTCGATGTAGGTAAGTGTATTTGAGTTGGAGAAATCTTAAGAAACAAGAAAAATTAAGTTTCATTGAGTTTTGAGGTGTGTTGATTTTTGGTTCGAACAGTACAGTGTGCGAAAAAGATGATTGCTTGAATCGCCCGACATACAGATCGGTTCGACTTGATACTCCGTGCGACTTGTCTTTTGATCCGATTAGATACGTTGTCCGACTTGACACCTTGTGCGACTTGGACACTTGTGAGACATTGTGAAACTGGTTCGACTTGGACAACTATCCGACTTAATAACCTATTCGACTTAAGAACCTATCCGACTTGATTCCTGTGCGACTTAAGAACCTGTGCAACTTAGAAACTTAAACACAAGCCTCAACTCGTCCGACTCACAAACCTTAAACAAACTTAAAATCACCCATCCGACTTGAAACCCTAAAACAGACCAGTCTGACTTTCTAATCTGTTCGACTTCAACAATCTTGTTGGTATATGCCCACTAATACACATTCACTAGCATCATTGCTGATGAGGTACGAGACTATTGGGTCACACGCCAAGGGTAGAGTCCGGCAGCACAACCTCACCATGAGAGAAGATGAAATTAAGGTTTCTAGCGAGCTTTACGGGCCTTCACGGGCCGTGAAGAGGTCGTGAAGAAAAACCCTCCACGAGGCTTCACAACTTGGACAGGTAGTCGTGGGGGAACTGTCTTCACGAGGGCTTCATAGCCCGTGAAGGCAGACACCTTGATCTTATTGGACCACCTTGTTGGTCCAATGGGAGCGTGCGGTGGTACCCAGCCATTGAGGTCTTCATGAGGGCTTCACAGCCCATGAGAGCACGTGAAGGCAGAAGTCAAAGTGACACTTTGATTTTTATTAGACCTTTTGTTTGGTCCAATAAGAGTGTGACTAGTGAGCTGGCCCACATGTCTTTTCGATTTCTTCCAGCCTTTATAAGGCAATCATCTCTATCTAGTGCATGGTTCCTTTTGTTGACACTTGTAATATTCACATACATACTCTCTTGGTGCTTGAGCTCTACTTGAGCCAAGTTGAAGTATCAGTTTCAGTGAAGAGGGCTAGTGTGGCTGCTCCAAGAACTCGTGTTCTAGAAAGAATCTCGACTTTGAGGACTATTAGCAAAGTGGAATCTCGGAAACTTGGTGTGGACTTTCGATAGAGGAGCTCGGGTTCGAGTTCTGAAGATCATCCTTCTCGTTGCCTCATTCTAGAAATCTGTTGGTACATTTCTCCTCCTCCTTTTGTTTCAGTTGCTATATTTCTTTGTAGTCACGATCCCCACTTGGGAAGTACATGCATGTCGGTTTTAATACCCGAAAACCTCGTTTTTGATCTCGTATTTTCCGCTGCGTACGGGTGTTGATGTGCATGGATTTACTACAAACCTGTGCGACTTACCTCACTCAAGTTTTCACACAGCTAGATTTCCAACCAATTAAAAATTCATTTCAAGGAAAGATCCCTAAAAGAAGATGAGTAGTAGTAACGAAATCCTCGCCATTGGCACAGACACAAAATCACCCGTCCTGTACCGTAACAAATACAATGTTTGGAAGGGTAGATTTATGGATTTTATTGAACATAATAAGAAGTAAGGTGAAATGATGAAAGACAGTATACTCAACGGTGATGCTATATTTGAAAAGATTATGGAGGTTGTTCCCGATAACAAGCCACCAATAATTGGTGAAAGAAGAGGAAAACTTCCCTCTGAATTCACAGCCGAAGAAAAAGATTGTGCAAGAGTCGATCTCCCTTAAACAAGGGTTGTGTGCTGAGATCTATTCAAAGATTGACAGGTTGACATCAGCAAAAGCCATCTGGAATGAGATAAAGATACAAATGCAAGGAACTGAAGAAGGAGCTTTCATCAGAGAAACCCAACTTGTAAACACCTTTCGTAAATTCCGAGCAAGAGATGGAAAACTTCTGATGGATACCTATAGTCGCTTCTGCAGACTATTAAATGAGATGAGAAACCACGGTGTCACCAAGTCTGACCTAGACATCATTGTTAACTGGATCAATGCACTGGGTCCGAAATGCCAAAAGCATGTGAGGCTGTACAAACATATCAATCGTAATCTCAAGATTGTAACTCACCACTCTATCAACGAAGACTTGAATCAATTTCAAGATGAAGTTCTATCTAAAACATCTACAAAACCAACTTCTGATCCACTCGCCCCGGTAGTTGAAAGGAGATCCAAAGATCACTCCAGGGCATCTAAAGGCAAACAGATTGCTTCTGAATCTGAAACATCTGAAAGGGAGTCTGATACATCTGACACGGAACAGGTGATGAAATCTATGTCTTTGATTTCCAAATACTTTCAGAACCGCTTTGGAATGATAAACAATTGGCAGAGATACACCTCGGGGTCAAGAAGAAAGGATGTTTTTCAGGAAGAAAGGAAAAGGTTTGATAAGCCAGAGGAAGTAAATGAAGAGGAAAAGAAGTGCTACAACTGTGATAGAACTAGAGCAATACATCAAGGAATGCTGGAAACCCAAGACAAAAGATGCCGAGTACTACAAAACCAAGTTGATGCTGACAAAGAAGAAAGCAAGTGGGAAGGCAATGATGGTGGAGGAGGACCAATACCTGAGTGACACTATGACTCAGATGAAGATGAGACAACACAAGCCCATTTCTATCTCATGGCTAAGGATGTCAGCTTTACAAGTGAGTGAAGGAGAGGATGAAAAGGAAGTTGATGATCAAGAGGTGGATGATGGAGAGGATACAAAGGAGGTTGCTGACGTCAATGTAAGTGTTGAACGTGCTCAAACTTTGGTTGATCACATTGAGAAACAACCAAAATATATAATATTAAAACAAAAACTCAAACATCAACCACAACCGAAGGTGGATGAACTTCAAAAGATATTAACAGCTAAAAAAATGAATTGACCACTTTAACATCTAAAAATGAAGTAATAATTCATGATCTAAAACCAGCTAAGGTATGCGTAGAAGAAGATTTCAAACACTTACAAAAAGAGAGATGTCAACTGTATACCAATATAAAGTGCCTCGAGGATTTGTTGATAAAATAGGACCAAACCGCACAAACCATTTTCTTAAGTAAACCAAAAGACAAGAAATTCTCAAAATGGACATCCTGAGGGGGAGACAAAAGATGTAGAGAATTTTAAATTTTGTATGCAGTTGATTGTGGCTCGAGATATCAGGTCTAGGGGGAGGGATCAACATATTCCCCCTAAATTGTCAACAAGGATCGAGAGCAACATTGTAGGGGGAGAGATCTCCCCAGATGATTCTAGGGGGAGAGAACAACATATTCTCCTCAGATGATGAATCATTCTATATTTCCGCTGCTGATACAAATGCTCGAGATCCAGATATGCTGAAAACCTCTACATGTGAAACTGCTTATATAACCGAAGGTGACAACGCCTGAGGTTACCGGAGCGATACATTACATAGCAAAAGACCCTCAAGATGCAGCGAATATTTAATGACTCCTATTTCATAGAATAAACAACTCCTATTCTATACAAAGGGGGAGATTGTTAGGTTCAAGTGTATTGTATACAGAGCCTAAGTCTGACACATCCAAATTCGGACAAAGCCTAAGTCCGACACATCCAAAATCGGAAAGCCTAAGTCCGAGAAAGCCCAAGTCCGACAAAGCCCAAGTCCCACACATCCAAAGTCGGACAAAGCCTAAGTCCGACAAAGCCTAAGTCTAACACATCCTAAGTCCGACACATCCAAAGTCAGACAAAGCCTAAGTCCAACAGAGCCTAAGTCCGACACATCCAAAGTCGAATAAAGCCTAAGTCGGATACAACATATGTCAGACACTTGCGCTGCCCCCAACCCCCGTAGTTTCTGGTCAACAATTTTCCGGTCATTGAGTTTCCTGATCACAAGAGGATAAATTTCGGCTAAATCTTTCAACCGTAATTTTGGTCAATCCTAAAGTCAACAAATTTTTTATGTCAAGTCATTAGATATTTTTCAAAGTTTGGATCATCGAAGTTTCAGTTATTATTCTCATGTTTCTCGATTTCGGTCATTATAGTTGGTTCCACCAAATTTGGTCATAAGTGAACCCAAGTGTTGTTTTCAAGCCTTTCTAATAACAACCCAACCGATCTCCGGTCATCCCACCTTTTCTTAACTAATTTTTGGTTCTTCTTCCTTAGTGTTTACCAAATTTCGATTTCACAAGCAAAGTGTCGGTCATCAAATTCTTGTTCTTACAAATTTTGGTCATCTTTTCCTTGTGATTAATTCGATCATTTGTGAATTCTCGTATTTTGATCCTATCATTACATAATTCATGTCTCTTACCTTCATTGAATTAACCAACATCCGATTACACCAAGATTTTGAGAGATTATTTGTGTTCTTTGGAATGATGATGTACTCTACTCTTTGATGAAACTATTAGATCAAAGTCATCTACCCACCTATGTGTTCCAAATTTGTTAGCATACTTTTACGTTTAGAAATTTGTATTGTCCCAAATTTTTTTGAGTGTAAGTAAAGGTATATATATATATATATATATCACGCCTACGCAAATAACTGTAGTTCTTAGACAAAATTCCAGACTAGGTCCCGCACTCGGAACTACCCGTCCTACAGTAATGCCTTAATGTAATTAATTAAAAAATATGAAATTTAGTAAAATGTTCGTTCAATAAACAGCGAAAACGTTTGATAGAAGATGAGCCGTCTTCACACTGCTGGAGCTTTCCCACGATCAGGTCCTGAAAATAGTAAATCAACAACATTAAGAATAAAGCTTAGCGAGCACTCTAACTTACACACCACACTAGGGATGCATATGTCATATATCATATAACAATCCATGATCACATATCATTTCACATACTACCGATGCAGTGCACTGACGACGATTTCACATTTTGAGTCACAGTTGTCTATCCAAGCTGTACCAAGGATTTCACACTATGGCTTACTGTGCCCGAGTTACGTTTTCACCATAATATAACGCAACCCTTTACTTCACATTAGCATAAAATTTACACTTCCACACATACATACAACATATACATTTCACACTAATATCATGTATAAGTTAGAATAACTCACCTGATCCGCAGTCATAGTAAGGGTAGCAGATTTCACAAGTTTGAATAGCTAACGAGACCAATCGCGAGGACCTACAATATATATTACTGGTTAATACAAGGTACCAGTCTTAACGTAACCGTAACATTCCTAAGTCCGTTGACCCCAAGTCGGACCTAGCTCCAAGTCGGATCACACACTAAGTCGGACCTATCTTAGGTCGGACCAACCTTAAGTCGGACCAACACTTACTAAGTCGAACCAACACTAAAGTCAGACCAACACCAAAGTCGGACCAACAATCACTAAGTCACACATGTGTATAAATTTGGATCCACTAGCGTTCACACATGAAAGTTAGACCTAATGGTCCAAGTCGCACCTTCACTATGTTAAGTCGGAGCGGGAACCTGAAGCCCAGTCGGACCACAAATTATTCACCTCCTAGGTCGGATAAGGTGTCCACATGCAAGTCAGATCAACTCTACCAACATAAGTCACACCACCCACTGCCCACCGGTGTAAGTCGGACGAAGACTCAAGCCGGACCCAACATGTCATCTTCGTCGGACCACTCGAAGAACACACGCAGACACTTTTGAAAATCGGATTTCTCTCAAACTTAACCAAAATGATTTACTTCAGTTGCAAAACACTTCTCCATTCATCTAGACCAACCTTTATCGTTTTCTCATATTTATATTTAGGATTAATCCCCTAAACACCCTCTCTTTCTCTCGGTTCATACTTTCTCTCGAAAACACTAGTTTAGACCTAAACCTCACGAAAAATCATGCTAAAATCCATACAAAATTGTATCTAAATGATCATAGAGTGATAGTAAACATTTACGTGATGTTTCTTTTAGAAATTCTTTGTAGTTTGAAAGACAAAAGATGAAAATTGTCGTTCCCCTATTCTTGTTCTTGTCACCAAGCATGCACACACACAACACAACTTGCTCTCTATTGCTTCTTTCTCAATGTAACAGTAAATGAACCAAGGCGAAGCCCTAATTCTTATATACATATTCTTAAAAGGCCAAGCCCAATCCTTAACAACAATAAATTTAATAAGAATTATTCCTTAAGCCCACTTCAAGTAACTAAGCCCAACTCAAACTCATATTTATAACTTGAATAAAATGCATCAAAAATAATACTAACATTGGTAATGTGTATTGTTTTATTTATTTTTCGGAATCTGGATATTACAACTCTCCTCCCCTTGGACATGATTTCGTCCTCGAAATATTCATACTTTCTCTCAAAAACCCTATAACGCAAGCTCGCAGCATGTCCTCGAGCGTCTGTATTATTCTTTTGCTTTGCCCGTCCGTTTGAGGATGATAAGCAGTGTTGAGGTTCACCCGTGTGTCAAGATCTTCGTGGAATTTCTGCTAGAACCTTGAAGTATCCGATACAATGAAAACAGGTACACAGTGCCATGAAATCACCTATTTGACATAAATGTCGGCCATCTTTTCCGCTGAGAAGGCCTCCTTAATCGGAATAAAGTGAGCGCTTTTCGTCAATCGATCCACTATTACCCAAATGGCATCAAAATTTCGTAGAGTTCTCGGTAGTTTTGTGATTATATCCATGGTGATGTGTTCCCACTTCCATACCAGTATCTCCAAGGGCTGCAGCTTCCTGTGAGGTGTTTGGTGTTCTGCCTTGACTCGTAGACAAGTTAAACACTTCTCCACGTATTTCATCACATCACGCTTCATCCCCGACCATTAGTAATATGTTTTAAGGTCCCGGTACATTTTTGTCGAGCCTGGATGGATAGAAAACTTAGATTTGTGAGCCTCATCGAGTAGTATCGTATGCATGTCCATCATCTTTGGTACATAGATACGCCCATACCAAGTCAACAATCCGTGGATACCTTGGGTCCTTAGTGATTTCTGTCCCTTAATTCGTTCCGGTTTATAGTTCTTGTCTTTTAAAGCTTCCTGTTGAGCGACTCGGATGGAGTCTAATAAGGTTTTTGTCACCGTCAATCTCATACACTGTACTCACAACAACAAAACACTGGCTTTTCTATTCAAGGCATCGGCGATGCTTAGCTTTGCCCGAGTGATAAAGAATTTCACAGCCATATTCTTTTAGAAGATCGATCCATCTTCTTTGTCTCTTGTGATCGGTGTAGATAGTGCACTTGACCACATGCAGATAGTGTCTCCAGATTTTTAGCGTGAAAACAACTGCTAATTCTAAGCCATGAGTCAGATAATTGCACTCATGTGGTTTCAGCTGTCACGAAGCATAGGCAATCACTTTACCTCATTGCATTAAAACACATCCAAGCCCCATGTGTGTTACATTAATATTAAATGTAAAGAAAGCCTCGCCCTTGCCTATGCCTATAAATAGGTATATGGCTAGAGGCCTTGTAAGCTTTTGCACCCTTATTATTGATATATCAAAAGCATTAGCCAAGGTGTTGTGTGTGTATTTCTCTCTACTCTTAGTCACTCTACACTATACATGATATAAATCAGAGGTTTTTCGTGAAGTTCTCTTATGATTTTTGCCCTTAATTTCATCTAAAATCGTTTGGAAGATGGAATTGGTTGAATTTTGATTACAATCAGAGGATTGCGAGTTCAAGGAAAAATTTCGAAGGCTCATTCATTGTTTTTTCATTGAAATTCAAATTTTTGGTGAAGAACACATGAAGATCATGAAGATTAACTCAGATCTGAAGTTTTGATTGAATTTGGCGATTAATTCGAAAAGGAAAGTGTTTGTACGTGGACTTCGAGCTTGTCAGTTACTCTCTTTTTCATTTCGAGCTTGTCAGTTACAAACACATGCTTGAAAATCCGGGAATTGGTCTAAGTAGAAGACTTCGAGCGGATACAATCATTTCGAATTCGAAATAAGCCACTTCGAATTCGAAGCCACTCGACTTCGAATTGAATTTTGGATTGCGAAAACTAAATAGGTGGGAATCCTTTGAGTTCGAGCGGATTATTTGTTTGGCCAGAGCACTTCAAAAACTAAATCAACTCACTTCGAACTCGAAGTCACCTACTTCGAATACCTTTTAGGCCACTTCGAGCGTGTTCTACTTCCAACTCGAAACCAAATAACCCAGTTCGAATTCGTAACACAATTCTAAACTTAACTTCGAATTCAAAACTCTCTTCGAAACTCACCACTTCGCATTAGAAATCAACTTCGAAAGCAAACTTCGAATTCTTCGAATTTCTTTACTTCGAACTAATCCTATTCTCTTCGAACCATAAATTCCTGTTCACTTCGAATTCCTTTTCGAACCAAAACACTTCGAGCTTTCTAACCAACTTTAAGTCCTTTGAATCAAACTTTCTATTAAGTTCGAACCAAAATCAAATTTTGATACTTCAAAATCAAAACCAAACCTTCACTCAATTCGAAACAAACGGTTCACTCTTCGAACAAGAATTTCAAAGACCACTTCAAATTCATCAATTCAAACTCAATCACTCCTAACTTTCAAGTCAACGATCAATACCAAATCAAGTAATAAAGATGTCGAGCTCAAGTGAAATCCTTGCAATTGGAACTTATTCAAAACCCCATGTCCTATTCCGCAACGATTACATCGTATGGAAAGGGAGGTTCATGGATATCCTCGAACACAACGAGACTTATGGAGAGATGATGATTGACTGTATTTTAAATGGTGATAAGAGATTTTACAGGATCATTAATGCACAACCAGACAATAATCCTCCAATACCAGGTATAGCAAGGGAGAAAACACCTGATGAACTTACAGCTACTGAGAAAGAAAGAAAGCAGACAGGTTGGCCAAATACTACCTGAAACAGGGTCTTTCTTCTGAAATGTACATGAAGGTAGATAGTTTTGCCACAGCCAAAGAAATATGGGATGAGATAAAAAGACAATTACAAGGAACAGAGCAAGGAGAACACATTAAAAGAACTCAACTGGTCAACATGTTCCATGAGTTCTGTGCCAAGGAAAATGAGTTGTTGATCGATACTTACATTCGTTTTTGCAAACTGCAAAACGAACTGGGAACAAAGAAGGTGGAAAGAACAGACTTGGACATTAATTGTGTTTTCTTGAGGGCTCTGGGTCTAGAATGGAAGGAGCACATCAAACTCTACAAGCACGTAAACAGAAATCTGACGATTGTTACTTACCACAACATCTTCGAGGACCTTCAACAATACCAAGATGAGGTCTCGAAATCATCTCCCAAGATGTCTGCTGATCCTCTCGCACTTGTGGCTGCTGAACCATCCCCCCGTGAATCTTCAAGATCTCTAAAGTACAAACGAGTGGCTATATCTGACTCAGATTCTGATGAGTCAGATGGAACTGAAATGGAGCAAGTAATCAAAGCCATGTCATTTATAACAAAGGCAT
>JAUEJL010095431.1:0-26037 GCA_032274825.1 Drosophyllum lusitanicum
TTGATTCAGCCAACTTTCTCATTCAAAATACCCAGAACCAGAATTTAAAACTTACTAAAAACATTACTAAAATATATACAAACATTATTAAACATGTTTTCATGCATCAAGAACACCTTTTAATCAATTAAATCACCAAATCTAACAAAACCCATTTAATCAAGATTTCTTCAAACTTTTTCATGGTGATTCTTCATAAAACTCATAGAACACATATCATGATAATCATAAACATGTTAGAATCATAAACTAACCTTTAGCTTGAATATAAAGCTCTAATTCTTCAAATCAAAATTCCAAGTAGTCACTTTAGAGGTTTCTTCAAACAAAGGTAAGTTTACACCTTTTTCCACACACACATAAACTTTGAAATATGAGGAGGTGATGTCTATCTCAGTACACATACTCATACTTGCACACATATTTAAGCAGGAGGTGTTTAAACAAATATCTCATGCATACTACACATATACATATGTACGTACATACTTATATGCATGCATACATACATATATTTGATTAATTCATCAATTCAATTAATTTTAATTACCATGAATATTAACCAATCAATATCATCACAAAATAAATAAATTAAACACACGTAAACACATACCGCCAAACCGCTAACGACTAGCCCGGGTTTGCGGGTGTTACACATACATCAACATGTGAATAGAAAACTTAAGTAGAGTGAGACCAGAATCGAAAAGATAGGAAGGGTCAACACAAAGGAAAAACAAGGAAATAAGCTTAATCAAAAACCTTATAAAAGGTTCACTCGAAAACTAGTGCACCGATCATAATCTAAAACTTACGTAACTTCTGTATTATTCAGAAACCAAAAAGGTCGAGTTCCCTTTTGGGTGAATTCCTTGAATCATCGACATTGGAATTGGGAATCACGGAGAAGTGCTGCTGAATTGAGAACTCGAATTGAAAACTTTTAAATTGGAAACTAAGCTAACTTGTATAAGAAAGTATATCAGATCTATGTTGAATCAAAAACTGTATACGTAAACTTAGCAATTGAAAATGGCATTAAGGAATGAATTAAAAACCTTACAATTGGAAACCAAAATTGGAAACCTGGATTGGAAAGTTTAACCAAACTTAGGATTTTCAGAGGATTCTAAGTAATTAGTGTGGATAAGGTACGTAACCCTAATAGATGATATTATGATGATCGTGCATGTAGGGGTTTGCAAGTGGACGTGTACTTCCGGTTACATAGAACAGTTAGTGTTATTAATTCGACTGCATTCAGGTGAGTACTCTTACTTATGTACTATGCAAGTGACACCGGTGGTTAATGAAGTGTAAGTAGATGTAAATATATAATGATTATATTATATGAGTTACTACATTATGTGAATGCTTATTGAGACCGATTACTATGGTATCAGGTATGTTAGACCGTTACTACGGTAACGGGTATGATGAGACTGTTCCGAATGGACATGTACATAATGACCGACTACTACGGTAGCAGTTATGTTGTGAATGACATGAGGATTATAAGCTATGTGATATGATAATGATAAATGAATGCATGGTATAGTGTGTAAGTAAAGTGCTTACTAAGGTTTATGCTCATTGTTGTTAATTTCACTTTTTAGGGAATGACTGTGGTTAGGCTCCAGTGCTTTGAAGACAGTCACAAACGAAAAAGCTTCCGTATGCAAATTTTCATGTTTATAACACAAGTGGTTTACACCTCGGAATAAATTCAGTATTAACTTAAGAATAATGGTTAAAGAAATCTTGATGTAATCAATGACTTTTTTAGAATTGAAATTATGATTGAATATGTACATTTATATCATCTCTGAAAGCTTTGTTAGCTTTGATTCCTTGTAAGACTTTCAAGTATAGATGTAGAGAGAAGATTAGATGAGAAAACACACACTACACCTTTTGTATATATTGATATATGTGAGCCCTTTGTTTCCAAGAGCCAAGGGGCCTATTTATAGGCCAAGCCATCCAATAGGCTTTTCTACATTTTTATAATCTAACAATCTCTGTTTTCAAAAAAAATTACGGTGTTACAACTTGTAACACCTTAGGCGAATCCCACATCGGCCATGGACAGGAGAGGTGTTGGGCTTATAAGTAAACATTGCACTTACATGACATAACGCGTATTGGGACCACGAGCACGACAGGTCCCATAAGAACTCTGCAGTTAAGCGTGCTTGAGCGGGAGCAATCCAGGGATGGGTGACCCTCTGGGAAGTTCTCGTATGGTCTCCAGAAAAAATCTGTGAGCTAGTGGGACAAAGTGGACAATATTGTATCGTGATAAGGTGGGGGTTTTACAAATTGTTGAGATGATAGCTTGGTATCATAGTGTGTAATCAAAATTGGACAAGGTCAAAGCTCCAAGTGGGGAATGGCAAATTAGGACAAGATAATAGTTGAGTAATGATGGTATAATGGACTATCTGATACTAGAGAATTTATAATCTAATAGAGCATTAAGTAATAGTAGACAATGTTACTTTTAATAATGATGTGCGAGGGACATCATATAGAATCGGTTTCAGAGTTGCAAATTGTGACCTATGGTGTTTGCACCTTGAATGATGAGATGAAAAACCAGCAAATGGCTAGCCATAAGACTTGGCAGATGGTTAGGCATGAGTCCCGGTACACAAGAAGGTACATTGAGATTTGGCAGATGGCCACACTAAAGACATGATAAATGGTTGGGCATGATTAGTGTAAGTAACAGGTTCTAATATACATATATGTGTAATATCTAGTATAATAAGCTAGATTGATTAGACTCATGGTGTTCTCTAGAGTACTAGTTAAGGATATGTACCTATTAGTGTATCTGAATAAGTTGCTACCAGACGGTTTGATATGGAACCGATTCCAGAGGTCCGTGTGTGGTAGTGATACGAGATGTAGAACTGATGTCGATATATAACTATATCAGATGTATATGATCTTAACTTGGATGTAGAGGAGAACCTTAATGGTTCATTTTAATGATTAAAGAGACTTTGCTGAGAAATTAAATTGGTGATATGCTTTTGATTTGAATATCTATGAGCTGAGCCAAATGTATAGATTTGTAGCTACAATAACTAGCGAGGGGTCTATTTTGCTATATAGACACCAAAATTTTATAATTATTTTGAGTGGGTCAAGTTGTGATTTGAAGTTTGATTACTGACACAAAGAGTTGTCAAGGAATTACACAAACTTGTAGAGTGTTAACTAATTTGCCTATAAAAGAAATTTGAATGTTAAAGACCCGGGATGAATTACAACCTTGCTTAAGTTTGAAGTAACCGACTAGAAAGGATAATTGCATGCCTCCAGTCATCCATTCTCTAAGGATGACTTTATTTATTTTGATATTTGAAGAACAAATATGGAACATTTATCATAACAAGATCCCTAAAATTTGTTGAAACATGAACACAAATATATCAAAATTAGAACCCTAAATAAAAACATGGAACGCTTATCATAATTCTTGTTTTTATCATTTTACATAATTCTTCTTATAGATTATTGTAGGTAGTGTTTTTAACTTTCAAAGGATGCCAAGTTCAAAATTTTCATCAAGTGTAAACCAAGAATTCAGTAAATAAATTTGGTATTTCATAAACAAAACTCATTCAACACCCTTACAATTTTTTGCTAATTTAGCTCATCTTATGCTGAGTGTTAGTGGTTTTATTTTTGCATTATTTATAGGAAACTTGAGTACCTTTCATGTACTGTAATATCATTACTTGTCATTAAGTATTCATATAGAATTTAGAGTTTGTCAAAAAAGAAAAGGAAATTCATAAGTGTTAGAGATGAAGAAGATGGGGAAGAAGGTGACATGCATAGTAGGTTAAAATTTACAAATTGTGCAAAATAACACAATTTTTCTAAGTTAAATGAGTAGGTCTGTGAAAAATACTTGATGTTCCATATTAGAACATTAGAAAAATATTTTTTGTCTACCGTAACTTTAACTTATAAATTATAGACAACAATCATAACTATTGATTTATATAAAAATTTAATTATCAAACCTAAACAACCTTGTTGATTAAAGATTTAAATCTGATTTTAACTTTTTTTTAGTCAACAACTAATTCCATTATCTCTAACTATTAAAGTTTTAAATATTTATCTATACTTTGTATTGTATATTTGTAATTTATCTTGAGCATAGATATTAATTTATCTTCAAAAAACACCCAAGACATGATTTCAATACCACACAACCTAAGAAAGACGAAATCAAATGTTTGTTTATAATATTTAAAATAAAATCCGATTTGTTTTGTAATGCCCCAAAATTTGTGAGTTTTAGATTTTTTAATTTTTATTAATTAATTAGTGAAATATATAATTTTGCATGAGTTTATGAAAATAAATAAAGAGTCTAATTTGAATGTTAATTATATAAAATAAAGAGTTTAAGGATTAAACTTGCAAATTGCCAAATACTAGTATGTAATTAGAGAAAATTCTTGTGGCTAATGTTTAAATAAGTAACCTGAGGGGTGTATATTGTCAAGTGACTAAAGTGTTATATATAAAAGAAAACAGAGTCAAATAAGTCAAAAAAAGTGTGTATGTGTGTGCGCTAGTGTTGTCTGGAACCCTCAAGAAAAGAAGAACAACACAAGAATTATCTGTAATCTTTGCAAATTGAGAGGTTGAAGTTTAGAAATTGTAATTCAAATGAAAAGGTGATCATGGAAAATTTTAAATTATTAAAAAGAAAGTTAGAAACCATAACGAGATCCTAATTGCTATCAGTGATGGGAGTAACACGATCCTTTCTAATAATTGAAGTGTTCATATGTTTCCATACATTATGTGTTCAGTGATGTGAATTGTAACACCGAATATCTTAAGCCATTTTTTTTAAATTCACTGCGGAAGCATTAAAATAGATGAAGTAGAAAACACCTAAAAAATAATTACATACTGTTTACAAAACCACAATATTAATTTTCTTACAAAAGATATACACAATATGGCTCGTCTCTATTCAAAACATAATATTATAGTGTTTGTCAAGTTTTCCTTTTCACAAAACCACAGCTAAACAGCTGCACTTACCGAACCTGCAAAAACGGGTAAAAGTGGGGAATTAGCATAAAGCTAAGTGAATGGAAGCTAAGCCACAACAACAAACAACAACAATCAATACAAAAGCATGTAATCACATAAATCCGGAAGTCCGGCGGTTCGGCGCAGAACCTTTCAACCATTTGCGGGCCAAGGCAAAGGTTTACCCATAGTCCTTTGCTATTCGGCGCAGTTAAATCCCTTCCATTACAACACATGCATCAGAAGGTCTACAACTACTCAGCCAATAGCAAACGAGCCCAGCCCAATTCCACACATAGCTGACTTCCATCATATCACGATACTCGTTATCATACCACGAGCATGTATCGACCAAATAACACAGAAGCAGTTATTCAATCATCAGACTAAACAGTCTATTATTCAACAATCACATGCATCACATGAGTTATATCAATCATAACTTTCACCATCCGTGAGTTAACATCCACTCACCTCGTTCCTCAATTGCCCCACTCAGATATCTAATATCATCGAGTCTTTGCGTTTCCAACAAGTTATAACATGCAACACGAACAAACAATAAACAAAAGCTCTTTTGCTCAAAAACACCGGTCACGTCAGGACCATATACACATCGCGCCGCGTCGTGCAAGTCTGACCGGCGCTAAGTCGGACACCACCAAGTCGGACCCCTCCGCTAAGTCAGAGCTAAATATATATTCATATATATTTATATTAATCAAAAAGGCCCGGTCGCTCCGCGAGCAAAACCCATCGCGTCGTGACGTGTCGCGATTAGTCCCAAGTCGGACGGATTTTAAATTCATACCAGGGCAATTTTCAACTTCTTCTTCTTTCTGTTCTTCTTACAGCAGAACTCATACACAAACATACAATCGGAAAATCTGCAAATCACTCAAAAAGACATCCAAACTATACACAAACTTCATACAACATGGTAACAATCAACAAAAAACATATCAAAACCAATTAAAACCTCAAAATCATCAAAACCCACTTGTCAAGTTTACTTCAAACACTTCATTAATGGTGTTCTTCAAGGTCTACCATCAAACCTAACAAAAACTTATCAAAGACTAACAAGAATCATAATAAAAACATATACCAACCTTTGTTTTCAATATCTCACACTAAATCAAAACTTCAACAATTCAAGTTAACTTCTTGTTCTTGGTTTTCTTCAAGTTAAAGAAACACACACATATACACACACTCAAGATAAATATCTAAATGAGGAGGTGCCAAGATGACTTCAAATATATCCATACACACATACTCAATGCACGTATGACACAAACCCACCAATTGATTATATCAAACATGAGGTGGCAAAAATTATTAGGATAATTACAAATAGCAATGTACTATACTGCTTACTAACATACAGTAATCAATTAAGCAGTCAATCCCAATTAATTAACATGCAATGAGGTATTATTTACAACCCTTGTTCAAAAACGAATTCATTTATTTCATAAATTTATGTGATACAAAATATTTCATTTTAATCACATAATTTAATAAATACATAAACACGAAAACAATTAAAATCACTCACCACCAACCCGCTAACGACTAGCCCGGGTTTACGGATGTTACTGAATAAATTATTTATTGGCCTGAGTGGAGTCACTGTAGTCTAAGGGGCACTAAGATAGCCAGAGTGACATATTACAAATAGAGTGTTATAATTACAGCTTGAGTGGCTAGATGACAGCCCGAGTGGTAAACAGAGAGTCTATTTGACCTTTATGTGATATAAGTTTGTGAATAATTTGATGTCATTGATTAATCTGTTATGTGCTAGTATTATAATTCAAGGATGTATACTCACTAAGCCTAGTGCTTAATAGAGTTACTTTCTTCCTTTACAGGTACTGATAGAGGAAAAGCTCATGTGAAAAAGTGATAGTTCTTCCTTCCGCTGACATAATTTGAAAGGACAATCTTTTATACATCATCCTCTGATGTTTACTTTAATCAATGTTATGTAATAACACATAAACTTTTGGTGAAAAGATTTGCCTATGTAGTCTATAAATATTAATAAAGTATTAACAAGAGTTATATCTACCTCCTAATGGGTATTTAAGTAATTTTATTATATAATAACATCTTCATCTTGTTAATTACATTAGGATCCTTTAATCACTGTTAACAGTTTTTGCGATAAGGCAGTCGAAGCATTTCTTTTCTTGACTTGTTATCGTTTCTAAATTTATGTTCTTTGCTTTTTAATTATGTAATATTATTTCACATCTTCTTCTCTGGTTTATGCTTTATTTCTTTTTTGTGTTACAATGGATTTGGATCATTCAAATGTCAACGATAACGGTATGCTTATATGATATTATTGGTTGTTGTACATCACTTTAGTTGTTTTTATTTCATTGTGTTGGTTTGAAGATGCAGTTTGATGTTTGTTTATGCTGCCTGAATAACTTAACACTGCTTGTTTGTAGTTAGTATCATTAGAGAAAGAGTTAGTGCTGGTGAATGGAGTTAGTACCGGTAGTGATCAAAGTTAATACTACTAGATCAAAGTTAGTGCTGCTATAACAAACTTAATACTGTTTAAACAGAATTGACGCTTCTCTCAAAGAAAACAAAATTAATGTTGCTATTTGTGATAAGGATGAATTCCTTCATATTAGAGATCATAATTATAATTATGGTTGCTATCTATCCTTAATTAAATGATTCTGTTAGCATAAAATAGTTGATTTTGTTTTGTAATCATTTTCAATATAAATATTTGTGTGCATATATGTGATTAGAGTTTTAGCCTCAAGATTGTTCTTGATCCTTACAATAGAGAAGTATTATACGTCTTTTGAATCATTAATAATCAATAGATTTGGGATTTGATGTTTGAAGCATTTGTATTCTGATCAAGTGTTCAATATAATTTTCCTTGTTACTCAAAGTGTTATTCCGCAAACTTCTTTGTCTATTCTTGGACTGTTCGTGTGTGTTTGTTTGTAAATCTGATCCTGACAAATGGTATCAGAGCCAATAATAGGCTCTTGATCCAAGATCAACAAGGATTTCAATATTTCTTGATTCCAATCACTGTTTTTCATAAGTTATGGCTGACATGAATGAGGGAGTTATGGTCTCTAAAGTTCCAATGTTTAAAACAAATGATTTTGACATGTGGAAACTTTGTATTAAGCAGTACATCTTACTCACTCATTATACTATGTGGGATGTTATTGAAAATAGTCAAAAGAGAGTAGTTGAGTTTGATGAAGATGGAAATACAAAGAAAAGGCCTCCTCCAACCAATGATAGGGAAAGAAAAGAAAGACAGGGTGAGATGAAAGCCTTGAGTACCCTTCTCTTGGGTATTCCAAATGAGTATCAACATCAGGTGCAATGATGCTAAGGAACTATGTTAAGCATTGGAGAAAAGATTTGTAGGAACTAAAAGCTCCAAAAGAAATCATAGATTATTTTTAAGCAACAATATGAAAACTTCAAGGCTAGAAAGGTAGAATAAATGACACAAACCTTTGATAGGTTCAACAAGCTTATTGGAGAATTAGCAACTTAAGGTGTCAAAATAGATCAAGATGATGTGAACCAGAAGTTTCTCAGTTCCTTAGGAGAAGAATGTACTATGTACACTATGTCTTTCAGGCAAAGTGATGAGTTGGAAGACGAAGAGCTTGATGATCTATATAATGATCTAAGAGTTTTTGAAGGTGAAGTTGACGGAAAGAGAAAGACTTCAGGTTCTTCTCAAAATGTTGCCTTTCTGTCTTCTGTTGGAAGTGGATTTGAGGGATCAAACAATTCAAAGGATGCTAGAGTGTCAAATCAACAAATCAAGGCTGAAAACACAAGTGATACTGTCTTAGAAGCTTTTCTGGCTACTCATTTGCACTCTACATTGACTAATGATGATCTGGATCAAATTCTACCTGATGACTTGATGAAAGCAAGGTTGAATGTTACAAATGTCACAAGATGGGACACTTTGCAAAGGAGTGAAGAAGTGAAAGAAGGCAAGAAATCTCTAGAGAAACAGCATTGGTATCTCAAGATGAACTTGGATTTAATTGGAGCGATCATATAGAACATGGCACACAAAATCAAGCACTGGTAGCAGACATCACATCAAACCCTACTAATATTCCAAAAGAGGTAAAAGCTAAACTTTGTTCAAAAGAATGTATTCATACTATTAAGAAATATAGAGATCATAATAAAGTCATATGTGACACTTTAACCAAATGGGAAGAAAGAAGGAGAGAGACTAGCTTGATCATAGGAAGTTTTAAGGAGCAAGTAAAAGCATATATTAAGAATGAAAAACATTGCAAGGATTATCTTGCTTATGCAAAATGGGAGAAAGAAGAGTTAACCTGAAAGTTAGAAAAGACTTTGAAGCAACTTGAGGAAGCTAAGAAAGAAACCGCTAGAATTAAGCTTGATATAGAAAAATTAAAATATGCTTCCACATTAGTTAAATATTTGATTAAGTCTTAGATTCATGATAAAATCAAATCACGAATAGGTTATAAGAGTGTTGTACCTCCCTACAATCAAAACTACATTCCACCCACAAATGATGTAGTGCCTAGACACACTAATGAGGAGATTCCTATAGAAGTCACTAGGATTGATCCTAGTTCATCCACAGTAAGAAGTATGAGGATAGTGAAATAAAGGTTTGTAAAGTGGATAAGTATGAAAAGGATATGGGAAATGTAGTTAAGCATGAGACTATTCCTCAAAAAAATCACACAATTACTAATGAGCTTAGAGGAACTCCTTTTATCAAATCGGTGAGTGTCAAAGGTAAGGAGAAGGTAGTTGAGTCAACTATTAAAAACACTCGTTGTTCTTGCTGCACTAATCACAACTTCACTGTGAGAAGAAATCAAAGAAATTGGACTCAACAAATGACACAAAACTATGGTATCAATTTCAAAGCTCTTAAACCAAAATCATGTTTTATTAGTGGAAAAACAAATCACCTTGTAAAAGCATGTTTCTTTAATCCAATAAACAAAAGAAATCATTTCAGAAAGGAAAGAGTAAAGGTGTTTTCAAGAAATGTGCAAAATATTCAGTATAACGAACCAGCAGCATCAAAGTTTGTTAATACTGCCAGGGCTAAGCAACTATTATTCAAAGCAAAATCATAAGTTTTTCAAAAGCCAATCAAGTCTAAAAAGAAAGTGAAGGTAAAAGTAAATAAGAGTAGTATCTCAAACTAGTTCTTCTACGAGCACTCATAAAGAACCAAAAATTGAAAACATCTTTAGTATTGATTGAATTGTTAATATTGTTGGATATGTTGGTACTGAAACAAATATTAGTACTGATTGCTCTATTAGTACTATTAATACTAGAAACGTTTCAAAATACTAAAGTCATGATGTTATAAGTTGTGATGATCTTAGAAAATCTCAAATGTTAAAATAAATAAGCTATTTTGATGCTCAAAGACAACCCAAGACCACTTTGGCTTGGGTTCCCAAAAGATATTGATCATTGGATTTCATGTGCAGAGTAGATCAGGTCAGGGACTGTTGTACGCACATCACAGGAGACATCTCATGTATTCAAAAGTTCACAAGTGGCATGATGGTAAGGTTGTTAGTAAGTATATTGTTAAAAGAGGAAGAATCACAGGTAAGAATATGATTGGTTCAGACACAATCAATTTTCATGATGTTTTCAATGCTGAATGTCTCAAAATAATCTTAATGCGGTTTATTACAGGTGCTACTAATGTTTTGTTTGTGTTTCAGGTTAATACTGCTGCTTACGCTACACATATACTTTATACTGCTAATAGAACTATCTTAGTTAACATTATTAATACTGGTAGGTCTGTTAATACTGCCTTGCATCTTAATTCTGCTAGACTTGTTAATACTGCTAGTTTTATTAATATTTCTCAACTTTGTTAGTACTGCTCTCAATATTTAGTACTGTTGCCAAAGTTAGTACTGCTTCTTTCCATTAGTATAAAAAAATGTCTGGAACCGTTGGAATTGCATTTAATGCAGGTGCCGTTGGAAGTAATTTTAAAGTATAAAAGCCAAATTGGGAAATGATTTCATAGTTAATCAAACATATGTTACACCAAAATTATTGATTTCTTTCTGATTATAACCATCTTCTTGAGATCCTCAAAACCCGAACGTCCAAGATTTCATTCCATCTCTCTCGAAACACCAAATTTGTTATAATGGCTTTAAGTTCTTCATCCTCCTCACAATTCGAGGTTGGCTTAACATATTGTGATCAGAACAATATGCTAACTATGCTACAAAAGGTCAAGGAATCAACTGGATTCCATGAAATCATAGATTTCTTGCGCGAGTCGCACATCTTTCATGCACTTACGGCTAATCCAACCATCTACATTGATCATATGATTGATTTTTTGGGTTACTGCATCATCTAAGGAATTCAAAGGTTCTAAATGTATCAAAACAGCAGTCAATGGCAAGCCTGTGATCATAATAGAAAATTCTATCGCTTGCATCTCAACTGGACGATGCCTCAGGTATTGATTTTCTATCAAAAGACTTTATTTTTGATAATTTCATGTGCATGGGATATGAGGGCACACTTTCAGCCATGATATTTTAAAAAAACCCTCCCATCGCCTTAAGGAAGTTTCTTGCACACACTCTACAACAATGCATTTCCAAGAAACGAAATGCATGGAGTGAATTTGGCACTATTGTGGCCACGGAATTTGGATGTCTAGCTACAAATCAACGTTTCAATTTTTCTAAAATAAATTTAAATGACTTGGTGTGGAATATCACAAATCCTTCCTAAATTTTCATGTATCCTCGTTTTCTTCAAAGAATTTTCAATGCTGAAATCTAAGGCTTGTCACGGCCTTCTTAAAAATATGTGACGCCCACTCATACAAAGAAAGTTTTGCAAATATCACTCCTCTGTTCTCTACAATGGTGAGAGTAACAACATCCACCGGTGAGGGACTAAGCTAATAGCCCACATCATCGGCACACCTCTTGAGTCTCCACCCACACCAGCATGACCAAAACAATCTCCACAGTCACCTATTGCTAAACAACATACACAAACCCCTCTACTTAAAACTCTAAAAAGAAAAAGGACTACGAGAGTTCCTTCCTCTCCCAAGTCTTCTACCCCTTAAACTGAATGCCCTCAAGTGGAGAATTCTCCACTTGAGAATATCAAAAGGAAACCCCAATAGCTGTCTTCCAAGTTCAAAAAGGTGATCACAAAGAAGATGAGTGATCATTTGATGAGGGCTTACACTACTGAAAAAGTACAAGGTACTCCTCAGGTTAGTGTGGACACTATTATGACCTGCTGCAAGGCAACAACCAGCAAGGGTTTTTTTTTTGGAAACTCACTTGCAGGAGGGACCCAGGCGCCATGAAACCACGGAGGAAGCACATGTTCAGGCTAGGCCTGAGATTGCTTTAAAGTGTTGACTGTACTGAATTGAAGGCTATGATAAAAACTATTTTCAAAGAAATTCTGTTCTAGAATGCTATCATAACGTGTCAATAGAAAGAGATTGTTATGTTCAAAGCTCAGGTGTCCAAGTTGATGAAAGATGGAAAGAAAAAGAAAGACTCCTCCTCTAGTTCTTCTGAGGATGCTACCAAAAAGGGGAGAATTCAAATAAAAAAGATGATGAACTTATAAAACGAACTAAGAAACCAACTAGTGGTGATAAGATTGATGGTAAAGGTAAAGAGGTTCAAGTTGAGAAAGGAGTAGCAGAGAAAGGATAAACTATTTTTAGGCCAAGGTTCTTTAGGCCAAGATGGAAGGGAGTGGTGATTAGTGGAAGGAAAGAAACATCAAGTGCAAAACCAGAAGTAATTGAGATTGATCCGAAGGATAAAGGAAAAGGTATAGTTGTGGATGAGCCTTGTAAGCAACAAAAGAAACAGAAATAAATTAGTCTTGATGAGGAGTTGGAAAGAATGCTACAAGAAGAAGAAGAGAACCTATTTCAAAAAGAGTTTGAAAGGGAAGAAAATGATGAGTTTGTTGAGAAGGATGAGGGGGAAAAAGAGGAAAAAGAAAGTAAATCAAAATCTGTAGAGGTCAAGCCTACGAGTCCAACTAGTGTAAATGTTATTATTATCTCTGAAAAAGTTATGGATGTAGTGCGTTTGAGTACCAAACCTCCTATGCTTATAGACTGGGGTGTGGTAATGGAGGATGATGAGGAAGTACAAATTGGTTAAGGCAGACAAGAGTGAGGTAATATATTCAAATTTTGTGAGAATGTTGAGGGAGATTGATAGAGATGATCTTGAGCAAATGTACAAGATTTGGTTGAGAAAATATGGAGAAGTAGATAAAGATGATGATGATTCATACTCATTGATACACATAGCAATGGAGTACTTGTTTATGATGTTTGATCTTGTGAAAGTTCAAGATGTGTTTGATAAGAGTGGTATTCCCTTGATAAGGTAGGTGTTATATGAAAAGTGTGGAGTATATTATACTTTGAGCACATCTGGAATATATGAGTTCTTCTTGGTGGAAAGAGATTACAACCATAGTTTGGAGAAATTAAAGTCTATGATTGAAGCCAAACTAAGTACTTTCAAGAATACATCTATGGCTTTTATCTTGTTTCAAGGGTGAGATTTTTGATAGATGAGATGGACATGAGAAAGTGAGAAAGAGGTTTTGGTAGCATCCCCAATAAACAATGTGAATGAATAAGAAACTTATTGCTTGTCAGCATAAGTTTAGGGAGATATTGTTGGGTTGAAGATGTTGTTTGATGTTTGTTTATGCTTCCTGAATAACTTAATACTGCTTCTTTGTAGTTAGTATTGTTAAAGAAAAAGTTAGTGCTGGTGAATGGAGTTAGTACCAGTAGTCATCAAAGTTAATACTACTAGATCAAAGTTAGTGCTGCTACAACAAACTTAATACTGTTTGAAGAGAATTGACGCTTCTCTTGAAGAAAACAGAATTAATGTTGCTATTCGTGATAAGGATGAATTCCTTCATATTAGGCATAATTATGGATAAGATGTGTTGTTATCTGTTCGTAATTAAATGATTTTGTTAGCGTAAATAGTTGATTCTGTTTTGTAATCATTTTCACTATGAATATTTGTGTGTACTTAGGTATAGAATGTGCATATATGTGATTAGAGTTTAAGCCTGAAGATTGTTTTTGATCCTTACAATAGAGAAGTATTGGACGTCTATTGAATCATTCATAAACAACAGATTCAGGCTTTGATGTTTGAATCATTTGTATTCTAAATTAAGTGTTCAATAAAAATTTTCTTGTTACTCAAAGTGTTATTCTGCAAACTTCTTTGTTTATTCTTGGATTGTTTGTGTGTGTGTTTGTAAATCCGATCCCGACACATTGTTTTTGATATTGTTTTGTTTTGTTAGACATTCAACTATATGATTCTGCTGAAGTTAATGAATCATCCGGTTATCCGCTGTCATATGACCATCCATTATTGGAATTAGGTTTTTTTTTCTGTTTTATTTGATTTTACATATTATAATTATGTATTGTTTTGAAGATTCATCCTAAAACAATAAAAACTCTGTTAGGATTGAGGAAAGTACACCGGGTGGTACAAAATATTGGATCCTTGGTGTTGAGGTGAAATCGTATATTGGTAAACAGTATTCATTATTTGAGATTTTATGGGAGGAATACAAAACATATGCTAACAGAGGTGGATTTGAGGCAATGATAGGTGGTTATTATCAACTTGCTAATGGGGACATTCTAAAGTACTTATACTGCACTAGAGACGGGTTTAAACCAAAGAGTAAAAATCATGAAAATAGGTCTAAAAAAAGAAATCGTTCATCATGCAGGATTGGTTGTCCTGCTACGTTATGGTTTCGTTGTCTATCTCCTTTTTTGTTTGGGGTTCTTAGGTTTGTTGAGAAGCACAATCATAGTTTTGTTAACAAGACTAATGTCTAGTTTATTCGTGCTTATCGTCAATTGACATATACCAAGAAGCAATTTATTCACCAAGCTTCTCATGCTAATCTTGGACCACTTAGGAGTTTCAAGTTAATGAAACAAATTTATGGTGGGTATGAAGATGTTGGTGCTAAATCTGTTGATTGTAAGAATTTTCAGAGGGATTTAAATATGTTCATTGGTGATCGCAATGCTAAGATGGCTATTGAAAAGTTGTTAAGCAGAAAAGAATTTAATCTTGTTTTTTGTTGATTTTTTTTATGGATAATGATAATACTTTGGCTGGACTTTTTTGGGCTGATAATGTTGCTATAGAGAATTACAAGGCTTTTGGGGATGTTATATCGTTTGATGCTACATTTAGATCTAACAAGCGCGTTTCTTTTTTACTTTTATTTTTTAGTTATTTATCACCATAATTATGTTCATCAAAATTATATTTCATCAACAACTTTCATCACTTCCATTTCTTCACCGATATCAATGGCTAAAAACTACAAATCCATCGCATCAACAAAACTCTTTATATAGTTCAAAGCACCCGATCTCAATCACGATTCCTACTCACAACTCCAAAATCACACGTTGCTTGAAATCGAGCGTTTGGATGACATGATTCACAATATGGAAATGATGAAAGTTCAGAAGGCAGGTGAGGGTGATGTCATACAGAAGACGATGAATGATCTACCTAATGCTCCTCCATCAATAATCAAAGATTGGGCTTTAATCTACACAAATAGGCATAAAAACGTCAAGACGATATTGAGCAAGCTTTGAAGAATGTCCAGAACTATTTTGCCCGTTTCAAGGCTAACGAGTCCTTTTTGGAATCTCTTTAATCGCTATTTAAGATATGAATGCCTTTTTTGCTATATGTTAGGGTTTTTGTTTTTTGATGAAGAACATATTAGGGTTTTTGTATTTGATGAAACTATGAATATTAGGTTTTTAATTTATGAATATTAGGTTTTTTGTTTTTGATGAAGAACATATTAGGGTTTTTGTTTTTTTGGTAAAACTATGAATTGTCTCGATTATCGATTGATTTTGGTAAATGCATCTTGCTGGTGTTTAAAGAATATTATTATTATTTATTAAGAATATTGTATATCCATGAGTGTTAAAACCCCCCAAAATTCTAGAGCCATAAACCATAGATACCTATTTCACTCATAAGCATTCAACCATTCATAAATCATATTATAGATACTGTATAAATAAAATTATCTAAAATCATATTATAGATACTTCATCATCGTCTGAATCCAGATTTATATGAACTGGACTTTCTCCTTTTTGTGTTGCTCTCATGTCATCAAGTTTCAAAATTTTCTTTGTTTTTTAAATCATTTATGTTTGAATATTAAAATAAATGCAATATCTTACCTAGTGATCGTCTAGTCACTTCCTTTCCTTACATTGTTCTAGAAATCAAAGCTTTGAAAGATGAATAATCAATATTCTCTCGGTCTCTACGGCTAAAAGCTTTATAAATTTTTAAATGGAGATTTTTTATGAGATGAATATTCTCTTTCTTAATCTTTTCGCATATTGAATTTAATGTTCCTCAATTCTCGCTCATCGTTAACTGAAATCGTAAATTATGTATATTTATAATACCTATTATACTCTTCACCGCCTATTTTTAAGTCAAAATTTTCAATCATCTCGGATTGACCATCTCTGACCGATTACCATCATCCACGGGATAAAAATGCCTCTTACCACTCTTACTAATAATCATTTCTTACTATATCTCAACCCTATATTATATATATATATGGAAAGGATCCCTTGCGAACCATATGTTGGTGCTAACGGTGCGAACTAACATAAAGGAATTGACGGTGGCCGATGAAATTAATTTAAAGGCGGTGGAAAATTTGGCCGGTGGAATTAATTTAAAGGCGGCAGAATATTTGGTGAAGTAACCTTATGGAAAGAACACAATTTGGTGGAGGTATAATTTAAATTGATGAAGAAATATGAGAAACCAATCTATATTTACATGCAGGTTTCACGATTACTTTTTTTTTCAATTTATCATATTTTTATTCTTTTTAATTTTCTTTAAGCATCTTATATTTATTCCTTTTCTATTTTACTACATGTAAATTTTGAACGTATATCCTTGTATAATCTACAAAACAAATGATGAGATGTATTGTGTTTAGACAAGATGCACTGTTTTTAAACATGATGCACTGATATTAGACTAGATGCAATGATTTCTTAAATGAGAAATCATTGAATCGTTCAAATATTGAATCACCGCATCTCGTCTAAATAAATATAAAGTTCCTTTAAAACTAATGTATCTTGGTTAAAGATTCAATGTTTCTCATTTAAAACTCACTGCATCTCGTCTAAAAACACTGCATCTCGTCTAAAAACACTGCATCTTGTTTAAAAAATCACTGCATCCGTATTAAAATAACTAAATCTTGTCTAAAAAACATAAAGTCCTCTTAAAGCTACTCCATTTTGACAGAATGATTTAGTGGTTTCTCATTTAAAGATTATTATAACTAGTTTAAAACCACTAGATCTTGTTTAAAAACATTACGTCTTATCTAAAAACACTGCATCTTGTATCCACCCCTTATTCTAAGAATAAGTTGATATGTTTTGGTTTAAAAAACTTTAATAAATTACAAGATGTATTTTGGAATATAAAGTAGTTTATATACACATGGAATAAAATCCAACAAAGTAATTCATTTGAATTCTTCACAAATTAATTCCACCGCCAAGCAATTAATTCCAACCAAGTAATTGTAATATAGTTCGCAGCGTTCGCATTATAAAACCGTTCGCATTCGATCCCTTGTCTATATATATATATAGGGTGGAGTTCCTTTGCGAACACAAATAAATTGCGAACGCTAGGAACGGGGAAACGGCAAACTAAAACTTTGGACGGTGGTGCAATGTTTTTAAATGGGACGGTAGATTAAAGTCAACTAAGGTAGGCAAATTAGAAATAATAATTAAAATGAATTTTAATGTACAAATCAAATAATGAAAATGAATTTTAATGTGGTATTTTTTAAAAGTAATTAAAAATAATAATTAGTTATGAAGTTTGTTACAACATTATATTTAATGGGTAGGGATGAGATAAGATGTTTTTAAACAAGATATAGTAGATTTTGACTAGATGTAGTGATTTTTAAACAAGAAACTATTGAACCCTTTAACCACGATGCATATCTTGGTTGAAGAATTTAATGGTTAAAAACCACTACATCTTATCTCCACCTCCTTACTATATATATTAATTTATTATTATTTATATAGGGTAGGGATCGAATACGAACGAAAATTAAATTGCGAACGGAGCGTTTGGATGGTGGACATGAAATAATAGTCGAAGATTGCAGCGGAAGCATGCAAATTAGAAACAGTTTCATGGATGAATTCCTTGACACATGGAAGAATTAATTGCATAGAAACAAATTCAAGAATGGTGCATGGCATTGAGATGTTAAGCATGACGTGGGATCTTGTTGGTTTTCGAAGGCCTCACGTCAACGAGATGCAGTGATTTTGTAGACGAGAGATGTAGTGATTTTGTAGACGAGATGCAGTGTTGTAGCTTTTGTATCTTTAGGCTCTTTGTAGTGTTTGTGTTTTAATATATAGAGTGGGGATCGATTGTGAACGACTCCTAGCTTGCAAACACTATGGAAGTATTTTAATATATAGTGTTTGTTTATTCATTCGTGCTCGTTTATTTGTTCGGCTAAAGTCAAACGGACGAACACGAACAAGCCCCGTTCATGTTCGTTCGGTTCGTTTACAGCCCTAATATTGGTTGAAAGATTCAGTGGTTCTCATCTAACAAACACTGCATCTTATCTAAAAATGTTGCATCTTACCTCTACCTCTTAAATAATTTTGTTGTAATAGATCTTTAAATTAATTATTATTTTTTAAATACAAAAACAGATAAATACCACAAAAAAAACGCCCACCGCCACATGAAGATTTAATTACAATCAATGTTGAATTTATCTATATGCATATATAGATTAAAGAATATCCTGTATTCCGCCGCCTAAAGCCAAACACCCCGTTCGCACGTTCGCAAATATATTTGCGTTCGTAATGGATCCTTTTAATATATATATATATATACACACACAAAAATGTACACACAACATTCTTGTCAAACTTGCAAAAAGTACTGTGCCCCCAAATGTGTGTTGTTCATCTTACGTATTCCATTATCATATCTCTACAAAAACGTATGAACATGGTTAACCTAACAAAATCGTGCAAAGGTTAACCAAACCTATAGAGCTTGTCGATCTATTGGGTTTAAATTAGTTAATTACTTTTTTTTTTGTCAGGTTAACTTATATATATATATATATATATACAAAATTGTGCAAATGTTAACTAATTAACTAATACATTTTACATTTTACTTTCGAAGAGCATGGCAACACATGCATATGTATACAGTGACCACCTCAGAAAAAAGTAAAAACAATATATAAAATAAAAAAACATATAAATAAAACTTTTTAAACCAACTTAATCAATTCATAGGTAACTTACTAAATAAAGCAGTACATGCATAGGCTTCTTCGTGAGATCGAAAAACAAACAAAAGATCAACATGCATACTTTAATAAAAACTCAATAACCTTAAGATCGACTGAAAACATGCAATATTAAAGTAAAGATCGATAAACTGATCATAAACCTAAATTAACTATCCTTCAATGAAAAGCTTGTAAGCGACCTTGTAGGAAGCATAGGCATCAATGCATGCATACTCCACTTGATCTTCACTAAGCACCGGTGAATCCCATTTGCTCTTACACACATTCATAGGTTTCTCCATATAAAGACCTGCTACATCTCTTGCAATATGCTTCAACCCTGGCTTCCTAAAATACATTGTAGGCCACTTCTTTATGGTTGCCGCTCTGATATCCGCGCTTTTAGCACAATCCAGTCCATACTCATTCATAAGCTTCAGTATATCACCTTCAACTTCAACCCCAACAAAAGTAAACTTCGAGTTCAGAAGAAACCTCTTAAGAGACTGTGGGATTACATCCATGTAAAACAGCTGAAGTATTAGACACCTTTTGTCGATGCATAGTTGGAGTGTGGCAGATTTATTGCTCATTGATGGAACCGGGTGAGGCCGCCATTCAACGTCCAGGCCAACCATCACCTTTACGTGGTTGGCGTGATCCAAGAGGGTTTCGTTGACCCATTGCTCCGTGATGGAAGCTTTGGTTGTTACCGTTGTCTTGATTATTTTACCATCGTATTTGACAAGATATGTGGAGGTGGCTGGGTCATAGGTTATGGTTTTGTTAGCCATGGATACTCTGGTTTGAATGGTAAATAAGAAAAGCAAGTACGTAGTTTATATATCTAGGAGCGCAGATGACAATTTATATATTGATCATTTTGTAATTAATTTGCAAGGCCTTTGCACTTCCCGATTCATCGTTTGGGTCAATAAACCTTTGGATGTTCTAAGTATTTATGTTTCTTCGACTTGATACTTTAACCATGTAGTTATGTAATATCCATTTTCTTTGCTACTAATTACATCATATTTAATAATTATCGTTAATTCAAATATTTTACTTCAAATAAAATTTATATTTGCGCTTAATTAAACAAAATTTAACCGAAAGTTGTTCAATATATTTGTATAATATTTGCAGGGTACGTAGTTCTTTTTTCTTCTTTTTGAAAGACAATGACGAAGCTATTATCCTATTTATTAATTAAGACTTTGACCAAGACATATATTGTAAAACAAAATCCAACAAACAGCCAATTGCAAGTAGCTAGATTCATATATAGCGGCTGGTTTTAAAGATCGTATAGGCATGTTTGCTAAACGGCATCTATGAGAGGTGTGTAAACCTTTACACATAGATACCGGCCAGTTTGGATTGATCATCTATAGAACAGCGAAAGAGACGGGTTATAACGTGAAACCAACCTGTATGATAGGAGAGGGTTCAAGCGAGAACTATTTTACATACGAGAACAATTATTACCATTGATAAAAAAAATATGGCTAAGGTTCCAGATTAAATGGTTGTTAATTGATAACCTTAATTAGATCAAACTTATCATATGATATTTACCTTCACTTTTTTTAAACTTATATATCTACCAAACGCCAAGGTTTTAGAATACGCAAATTGTACCAAAATAACGATAAAATTATGCTTTTTAATTTGAGAACGATCTTACTATATTTTTACGAAGAAAAAAATTCGTTTTTGTGGGGTTTTTATTTTAGCACAACATCGGATATGTGTACATGTACACCATATAATTGAGGTTTTGTTCCAGCACGGGTGCAAATGGTGCACAAATGCATATGCACATGTGCACATGAAGCTAAGATAGTTATTACAAAATGCTAATAATATGCAAAGTAACTAAAATAACATTATTCAAATGTAGTAATAATTAGGATCATAAAAACTTCCCTTTCTTACTACTAATACTTTATTATTATTATCAAAATATAATATCCGTATTTGCACCTAGATGCACGTGTACATATGCACAAATACACCGTGTAAAATAATCAAAACAAATACTTTACCTTTACTCATCTACAAATTAATTTAAGATGTTAAAATGATAGGATGTATGATTGCCACATTTGATAAAGGCAAATTCACTTAAAGGAACATATATTGACTTAAATCAATACAAAAGAATTACTCGTAATTAAGCCTGTCAATTTGGATCGAGTCGTGTTATCATGTTCTTGCCGTTCATGCTTGTGTCAGTTTAGAGTCGACCCATTTATTATCGTGACAGGTTTGGGTTGTGTCATTTTTTCTAGTGTCGGGTTTTGGGTCAACCTATTTCGGCCAAATACGTTGTCTGAGTACTTTTTCGGTTTTCAAATACCGTTTCCGAGTGCGGTTTTCGATATGCTTTTTAAATATGGTTTTCATTTTCAATTTTTTGAATTCCTTGTTTGTTTTCAACTTTCGGTACGAATTTTGAATAATATTTTCTTTTCAATTCTAACTTCAAAATTCTAACTTTTGAATATTAATACAAATTTATTTTCTTTTATTTTATCAAAACAAAAAAGTCATCAAGCATTTTGTTTTATATATTTTTCTACTTGTAATATTGTTACGTTGAAAAAACGAATGGAAAAAAATTTAGAATGCAAGAGAGTAAAAGAGGAAGATGAAGAAAGATTTACATTAAGCAAATTTAGAATGCAAGAGAGTAAAGGAGTATTTGTGTTAGAAAAATGTAGAAAGTACATGGTAGTTAAATATAGTGCTTATTTTGGGGAAAGAAGAAAAAATATATTTAGACAACTCGCTGGGAACAGTAAAAAATTAGGGGGATGGAACAATTTCCAGGGTTAGTAAGTGTAACACCCTTATTTCTTGTATGTATTATATCATTTAATAACCCTAACATATTGTTTGGCCCTTTTGATAAATTGAAAATATTATTGATAACAAATAAATAAATACCGATGTATAAAATATATTTTCTAGGTCCAAAAGAAAAGTCTAAGACTACGCAAAGAAAATCAATATCGATTAAAATTAGAGATCTTTCTGGATGATATGATACTACTACAACAATTAAAACATATATACATACATACTTGTAATGACTTAACTAAAAATGTGCAGTTAATCCTATACGTAGATTAGTTAGATAAAGCTTTTCAAAATGATGAAATTTATTAAGATTTTAAGTATCTCTCTAACAAAAAGTTATGAACTTAAACATAAGAAAATTAAAAGGTATTTCCATGGTTGCATTACAATATAAATAAATAACCGGACCGCCCGTGCCCGCCCATTTTGTCTCGCCCTAAATGGAATCCCTTAGTTACGCTGCGCCATATGAGGTGAGTTTCGTGATGTCTTTATAAAACTGAGATATATGTGATATATTGTGCTTATATGTCTAATTTCTCCATGTACCATGTTTATCATATTTAACGTTTTCCTATCTTATATCATACATATTGTTTTTATGCGTATATGTATATATATATATATATATATATATATATATATATATATTCGAGTTGATGGTTAAATAATAATAAAAAAGAGAGCGAAAACGTAATGTTTGTTCGCAGATGTATAATGAAAAGCGGGAACGTAATGGTTGTTCGCTAATAAATATAATTTGATACGATTAGTGCACGAGAGACATCTCGTTGTTACTAAGTCGTTACCGGCAGATACATGTCTAGCCCCTCTAGTACCTTGTATAGAAGTCATGGCACGAATAGCACGCACACTAGTCGATGTCGGAAAATGGCTTGAAAATGAAATAATAAATTTACCCAAAACTCCGAGATCTCAACATATTTTCTATATTTTATATTTCATATTTACCATGAATGCATGTGATATTTTATACACAAAACACACGAATTCACTAAGCCATTAGGCTTATGCATTTGCATATATATCTCAGGATATAACGGTAAACCAGGAAAACACCCACTTATGAAACCAGATGATGCCCGGAGACTTTGATTGTTAGAGCTTTTAGTCGATAACTAGAGTTCTAATTTGTATTAAATTTTAGCTTCCACCGTAACCGAGAACTCTAGTATTGCATATAAATGAAACCGATATGTTCGTTTTATAAAAAGTATCGGGTGTCACAGTAAGGGTTAAAGGCGAAGAGTTGGGTTTTCATGTGGTCCGATATGGCGGCGATTCGGTGGTGATGTTATAGGTCCGTATATATTTAGATGTACGTTGGTTTGGATAATTTAATTTAATCTACCAAAAATACTTTTATGTATGAAAGTTGTCTAAGATCTAAAACAAAATGAGTGGTTGCGATTAGTTCTCGTACGAAAAAACAGTTATCGTTTGAACCGCTCTCTCTCAATTTATATATATATATATATATATATATATATATGAGAATGAGAGAACAAATCTTAGCCATCAATTAGATGTTTATCTATTAGATCTAACGGTGCGCAATTCACCCATTACAATTCGTGAACGTCACAATTCATGGTGTGGTAATGAATAAAATGAAGGAAGGATCAAATATACACCATCCTATCAAATCAAATGAAAGGTTAGGATTAAATTTCTCATTCTTACCTAAATATCCATTCTTATTTGAACCTCTCATCCCTATATATATATAGGAGGGTTCATATGAGAACTGTTTTTTGTACGAGAGTTACGAAAACCAATCTTAGTCTTTTATTAAAATTAATCAAATAAGATTTTTTGACAGCTTATTACTCAGGGGTATTTCACGAAAATCAAGCCTCACAAACTAATGACGACTTACCCAGACGTGATTCACAGTTGGTTAAATAAATAAATGACCAAATTACCCATATTAATGAGTCATTTAATAGCGTTACAAACAATTCTCATAGTTCTCGTACGAACGACAGTTCTCAATTAAACTTTTCCATATATATATATATATATATATTTATATATATATATATATATATATTATCTCGTACGAACGAGAGTTTTCAATTAAACTTTTCCATATATATATATATATATATTATCTATGGTAGTGATCAGTAAAGAACTATGTTTATTTTAAGAGCCTAAGGAACAAATCTAAACCACCCATTTAAAGGTCCAAGATTGAAAATCTGTTAGTTTTTGAAATAGTCTCACGACTGTTGTTCCAGAACTTCCAAGATAGACCTTTTTTTTTTTAAAACCATCAAAAACATGAATTGCTCAAAATTACATCATTAGAATTAATTTTTCACCCTCTTTTAAACAAATCAGTCTTGCTATAATTGTAAACAAAAAAATGAAAATACAGAAAGCTAAAATGCAAATCCTTGATTCAATCAAGTAAAAAAACATACCAAAATGTTTCAAACAACATCATTTACAAGCAAAAAAATATACAAAATACATAAAGTTAAAATGCAAAACCTTGATTCAAACATGCTATAATAAAACCCAAAATACCATAATATCTCAACCCATATTCAAAGAGTCAAAAATGCAAACCAAAAATTAAAGGTAACTAAAATGCAAAAAAAAAAAGAAAAAAAAAACTAAAAATGCAAATACAACCATCAAAAAATCGAACCTCCAATCTAGTCTTCAATTCTCAGATCTTCGTTTTCTCTTACCATTTACACGTGCATTTTCAAGGGTGTCGTGTGGAGCTTTGACTGTCGGTGACCTTCACAGTGAAATAGAAAATGAAGATGGAAGCTTCCTGCAAGCAAAGACGATGACAGAGACTGAGATCAGGTTGTCATTGTCTTCTATCAAAGGAGGGAAATCAGATCACCATTGTCTTCAGATCTGCAAGAGGGCAGCGGTTATCGTCACCGTAGCAGGGAGATCAAGGCGCCCTTGTTAGAGATGGTATTGCAAGCTGTGCTTGATTCACAACCGTCGGCCGTCAGAGATGGTGGAGCACAGTCGTGGTCGGCAACTAGCATCTTTTGTGAGAAGACATCGTCGTGTAGATCTGAAGCAATAGGGATCGTGGAATAAGATTTTAGGGGGAGAGGGGTTATCAGTAAGGGGTAGTCGGCTTCATGGACTTTCCTGACATAGGTGATCGGCGCATAGGGCATGACGCCACAGAAAAGCAATGGGGTACAGAGGAGAGAGATCATGGAACAAGAATTTAGGGGAAAAGGTTTTCATGTTGTACCCAAATTGCCCTTCCATGGTCTTTTTAATGTTCCTTATTAATTTTTTAAACATAAAATAAATTATTTAATTTGAGCCATTCATTTCCTGATTTAATGGTTTAAAACTTTCCTCATGTTCTACGTATAAATAAGGTTTTTTTATCCCTCTATATATATATATATATATATATATATATAGGAGGGATATGGTGAAAACACATGTTAAATGAAGAACGGTGAGAACACTTGTAGGTCAATCATTATTAAATAAATAAGAGTTCTAAAATCAACCTGCCTTAATTAAATCAAATCATTAAAATTCAACATACCT
>JAUEJL010095432.1:0-13767 GCA_032274825.1 Drosophyllum lusitanicum
ATTTATGAAATATTATTAATTATTTTATATTTTATTGTCTTTAAAATAATTAAATTATTTAAATTAAAACAAAAAAAATTAAAAATAAAAATTGAAAAGATATAGGGTTGAAAAGGGTTGGATGTGAGGTTTGTTCGGGTGTTACAATCTTGAGGGGATTATTAAAAATATAAGCCCTCATAAGCCTCAAAAATAAAAGTTTTTTCAAGTAGCTTATTACTTAGGCTTTGAATTATTAATTAATCAGCCCCAGCCCCAGCTTCAGCCCCAGCCTCAGCTCCAGCCTCAGCTCTAGCCCTAGTCTCTTTTGCCAAACACACCCATAATCAATCCCACATTATTACGTACACTTAAAAGGCATTTCACTTACGTCTTGCGAGAAACTAAACGTAGAAAGAAAAAAAAAACAAACAAGAAAGACATTAATTGGCAACTCCACCTTAAAACGATTACACTAATTAAAAATATTAAACTTTAGGTTCTTGAACGATAAAACTTCTTCGAGTTCTTTCCATGCTTTGTTGTTACAAGAAAGACGTACAATTGTCAACCGACATTTTCATGCAAATTAATTAATTACTAGAATATATTTCCACTAATGTTGTTGGCCTGTCACGGGCAATTGACTTCTGAGAGCATAAGGAGTGGCGTGTGTGTGGTGATGAATGGCGCCGTGGTGGCAGCCTCCCTCCACTCCATGGCGCCGTTGTAGTTGGTCTTCGTGGAAACCACCACCGCTACGGAGGTCACGTGGTAAGAATTTTTCTTTTTTTTTGTTTGCTTTTTTTTGATAGTGGGTATTACGTGGGTCCCAAAATTTGGTGTGGTGAAAAGTAACCATTACGGGACTGTGTGGTAGGCTGAGTGGTGGGAGAAAAAAGCTGAGGTGGCAGTGTGGTGTGTGTGGGGGAAGTGGAGTAACCACTCCCCCCACTCTTATATGATTTAGACACCATTAGTTGCTCATTCTTTGAAGAACACTGAAACCAAAGTTTAAGTAAAAAATTTGTTATCACAAATACAGAAATAGGGATTTAACACACACACATACTCATCTAATAATCATCATGAGATCTTTTAATGTTTCTAGGAACATTTAGAACTACTTATTGTTTCATCTTCTGATACACACACATCAAAACCAAAACAAACATATAATAACTAATCAAAATCTTCATGAAGAAAAACAAAAGTATATAGGTATCGATCTAACTCAATAATCTATATCAAAACCTTCAATGTGTATAGAATCGCCATATTCCTTTCAAATGGCGTGAAACAAACTTAAAAACCACATGACAAAATGGAAAGGTCAAACAAACAAGCATCGCCAACAAGAAAGTCACAAGTCCAAAAGCTATTAAACATATTTCTCAAATTAAAAGGATGAATAGTATTATTTAATAATTTCTCAAATTAAACCTAGCTATCACAAGTGCAACAAGAAAGTCTCACTCTATTATGGTTAATTAAATTATCAATCGCTAAAGAAGTATATATCAAAGAAAGTTGTTATTAGTACAGAAAGTATATATATTCCATGTACAGTAAAAGTATGATAAAAAGGATACCAGTTATGACCTAACTCATGGATCTACTACAAAATAGAACATGCAAAGGGTGGAGATGGTTATGGCGGTGATGATATGGGAAGAATTTTCGTAAAAATATTGGGGAGGTTATACCGACGGTGGAACTAAAGGGTGTTTGTTTTAGCTTATGTTAGGGTTTTTTTTTAATTTATTTGCTTATTTTTTAGGTGTATGAAAAATTGTGTTTAGCTTAGCTTATTAGGCTTAAGCTTATAGGCTTATTTTTAGAAAAAATAATTTACTTTTGATAAGCTAACTCGAAACAACTTTTTTTCCCTTCTCAAAAATGTTTTGCTTTTTCCCAATCAGATCTCTAATTCATGCTTATATACAACAGACTTCGCCAAAAAACCGAATCGATTGTAGCTTCTTCACCATCGTACCTCCCTTGCTCACAAAAAAAAAAACCAATCGAAGTTCGGTTTCAAATTGTGGATAGTCTTCACCTAAAAACCCAAATTGCAATTGTCGATTGTAGCTCCACTGCTTCACCATCACCAAGTACTTTTTTGGTTAAGAATCAGATTGGTATACCTTATTAGTGATTATATAAGAGTATACTATTGCTGCTTTTTTTCTCGGCCACAATCCAACAACATAAATTAAAACTTTTGATGGTGAGAAATGTTGTAATCAGAATTTGTTATCAAAATTCGTCATGGCTACAAAATTCTGATTTCACTAAGACCAAATCATCACAGTCTCTTTCTCAACTCACCAGTTTTTTTTATCAAAGAAACCCGTATCAAGGAAACATATTTTTCAAATAAACACTCAAAATAGTGAAAGATGGAAAACTGTAAAGAGACACCACTATCAATTCTCATTTGGTCAGCAAATCAGATCTCTCGATAGAAATGGCAAGAGATATCTCGCCAGAGCTCATATTCATCGGCTATTGGTGACGGACAGTGACAGTAGAGAGTCAAGAGAGAATTTGTGTTCTTCGAATGCCACCACCGATTCCAACCATCTCCGGCAAAAACCCATCACTGCTAACAACCCTGTCTTCACCAATGGTGTGGCAGTGGAAAGGGAATAGGGGGAGAGAGAGAGACAGAGAGAGAGAGAGAGAAGTTTGTGGAAGAGAGAGAAGTCGATGGAGGTAGGTGTTAGGTGAGATATTTGGGTCCGTTTACGGTTTATCTCAAGAAAAAGGGTAAAATGGACTACCAACGTAATTAATGAAGTTTAGAACCAAATGTTTAGTTAGTCTTGTTTTAATTAAAAAATGGGAGAAAGATGAAAAGAGTTGAAACCATTGCGGAACGTTAAAAGCTTGAGAAGGACGAGTATTGTGACACTCAAATGGTAGAAAGACGAAGATTGAAAGGGAGACCCCACCAACCCCTCTCTAACAGAGGAAAAATAAATACTAACCCAATCCGAAAGTGCAAAAACGTTTCTACAAAGAAACACTTATGATATTACACATGATGCCTTATCGAGCATATTATCCTTTTAGATATTAGTTTATTCTTGAGCAAATGCTAGTTCCGACCATGGGTTCAAATCAAGAAATTAGTCACTAGTAAACCGAAGTAAGACGAATGCACCAAGAGAGGATGATGTATTTAACACCCAGGCTCCCTATGAATTCTCATTTTCTGTTTCCACCGACACTTGAACATCCTCTTGGGTATCCTTTTCGTCGGCAGCAAGTGTCTCGGTTATTTCCTCTACTGTGTCATGTTGCTGTAGCTGATGCCTTAATCTTTGAATCTCAGCCTCTCTGTCTTCAAGTTTCTCTTCTAAGATTAACACCTAAAAATGTGAAGTCACATGGGTATAACGGATCAAAAGTCCTATAATGTGGTATTATCCAAATGTTGACGTCATACACACACACACACACATATATATATATGATATTGTTATTATAATAGTGAAGTTCTTTATCATACTTGATACATTAAATATTTTTAGGGGGGAAAAGTGGATGGGTGAGATGAGGTCGGCCAAGCTTAGCCTGACCTGTTTTGGCCCACACGTATTGTGACTTTGTGAACCGTAATCCAAACCGTCTCACCCACCTATCTGGACTGTCTAGTTCTGATGAGACCACCACCATGCACATGGGGTGATCGCATGGTTGATAATAGGTACCAAAAAACAACAAACATAAGGGTCTAGAGAAAGAGAAATGCACCATTTCATTTGATTTTTCAACATCGTTTGTCAGCCCATCCACATGTTTGCATAAACCTGAATTAAGCAAGCACAAACCAGAATTAAGCAAGCACAAACCAATACATGACGGTAAACATGTAAACAATCACAGCGGTCAAACGCCAATTCATTTGATATTTTAAGGTCGTTTTCATAGAAATGGGCTAATTCAGAATATATTATGTCTCAAAACAAATCTAATAAAATTCTAACTAAATAATGCAATGAAAGAAATAGGATACTTGAACAGGTCCATACTTTTCTTTCACTTCCTCGAATCCTAGACATCTTAAATTGTCAGTCAAATACCTAAAGCTCGTGAGGAAAAAAAAGTTCTTCATAACAAGTAAATACTAATTTTGTCCCCTAAGTGAGACTTCATTTCCATGTGGGAGTCTTGAAGCGTCCATGTTGCAAAAGAGTCTTGAAAGTACTCCATTTTTTACCATTAAAAGTCAAATTCGAAATTCTGTTCTGGAAGAGCACACACAGATGAAGGGATTTGAAATCTCCTTTCAATTCAAAAAACATTTGGTAAATTACAAACCTAAGGGTTCGTGATAGAAAGTATATTCTTTTAAGCATCGTAACCTATCAAGACTACACGTTCATCAATATATAAAGATGAGATCAACAATAAGCAAATAAAGTAACTCGACCTTCAAAATGGCTTCTGAGTTCTGCATTTTGAGATTTCTGCAAAGCAAGTTTCATTGACAACTCGTGTATCTGCAAACCAAAATTTTGAAATGGTTTGTACGACATCTTTAATAAAAAAATAAGAGTAGAAAAAATCCAGATATTAAGGGAGAGCAAAGGAGTCACGACCCCAAGTTTTCTAATTTGAGAGACCATTCATTATAATCAGTTAGGCAAATAAGGTCCTCCCTGAATGAGTCAAAGGAGAAGTGGCAAGATTGGCTGGGTCGTGTGGAACTGTGGACCATAAATAATTTCAGTTCATCTTGTATAAAACCTAATGTGTTAAAATACTTTTACGGATATACTTTGTACAAAATGTTGGGAAATTAGGATTTGATTACCTTTCTAGTATAACTATGTTACCATTTTCTTTCTTGAATTCCTACTCCTAAATCTACACATTTTATCCACTGCAGGACTAGATCTAACAACCTTGGGAAACCTTTCCAATACCTGGTAGGCTGGTACCACTGGGCTGGAAGCCCTTTGGTATGTTATCATGTACATACTCCTCATTTTCTTGTTCTCTTTTTTTTCCATTTGAGATAAAAACACATCCCCAATCAATCCACAAATATATTAAATACAAGTATATGGTTCGAAATTCTCTAGTCCAAGGGCATAAAGAAAACAAAAGCATAATCACTACCAACCTTTCCTTCCTTGGCTTGATTTCCTATCTCTTCATTTTCTTCCTGCAGAGTCCTGCATTTAGCCATTAACATCTTGCCCATTTTGCTTTGTGGGGTAAAGTTAACAGCAGCAACATTATCCTGCAGCTCCTTCACCTTTTTATCCTTCTCCTCTACCAAATTCTGAAATTGCAAATGCAGCTGCTCTTAGTAAAATGTATAAACACATGTTTAAAACTAAGACAACAAGAGCTATAATCAATTTCCTTTCCATTACAAACTGTAGAAATCAAAATTTATAGTCTTCTCCTCAATACAATAAAATACAACGAATGCAAAGACACAGTTTTGTTACTTTCTACTGAGAGACTGATATGCATCTTAGGCATATTACCACCCCCTCTATTGACTATTGTGTGGGATTCCACAAACTAACACCATATCAAACTCTAGTTTATGTAGCATAATATGTGGTTTTTTTATTTCTTTTTATTTATTGGAGTAATATAAGTTTGTGTTTTATTATATTTTTTATAATTGTCTTTTTCAAAAGCTGAAATTGCCTAGCTGGCTAGCCCAGGGCAAGTTGAAGATTTCTTTTTTTATGTATGCAAGCACAAACACAACATTTATTTGAGTTTAAGAATTTAGCCCTAAATTTATTGTGATAGTAAATTCTGACCTTTACCCAACCCTCTCATTTTGCCACCTAGAATGACAACTGTGAATGGACACTAAGCATAACTAGCCCAATTATATAGCTATGTATTTAGAAATGTTCAGGGTCTGCCAATAGAGATACCTTCAAACGCATAAACTCCTCGTGAATTGCAGGATCAAGTAATAATCTTCTTGCCTGCAGAACAGATACTAAAAAAAGTCATTCTTTCATAAGAAAATGAAAATATAGTAGAGAGCATAAAGCATGATGTAAGTGAAGCACAAAAAAAAAGGCAATCAATTTTTAACAATAGACCACTTTTAAAAAAACAATTAACCATTAAAAAATAGGGTACTTAGAAACGAGAAAATAAAGGAATTGATGAATTTATTCCGAGTGAGTTTAGGATAATATGTAAACAGCTCTAACTAAGGTCTACACTCTGATTTCTAAAATCAAATGGCATGTTTTGCAAGTTAAATTGCTTAACATTTTTACATACGTTAAAGTTGACAACAAAGGGTATAAAAAGATCTTAACTTGTTATTTAGTAACCGCTATGTGCAACACCACACTAGCCCAATGTAGCTCTTCACTTGGGTGGGGGTAGCATAGGATAAAATCATAAATTAGGTCAGATTAACCCGCAAACACTTCTTATTGTCCATTTCTAAATGAATTCTAAAAATTACTTTAAAATGATGGCAAAGACTATATAATAAAGTTTGAATAAATCGATTTAGAGGCTGTATACATCAAATTAAAACCTACGCTTTGAGTGACTTTATTTGACCTCATTCAAGATTTGATTCATTTGAGATAGAAAATAACGTAAAATTGATTTGTTCATAAGTAAATGGGTCAGATTTGCCACCTCTAAGGAACATATACAACTACATCATAGAACAAGATGGTTTAAATATGCCCAAGATTTCTCACAAAGAGATTTGGCCTCGTGAAAGAGGTAGAGAGAGAAAGAGTATTGGTGTACCTGCATTGATAGAGGCTTAAGTTGCGATCTTAAATCTCGAACTGCATACTAAAGCATTTAAAAACAAACATTATCAGTTGACTATATAAGGATTTTCTAACATGCAAATACTCGTGGTTATATGAAATCAACTTTTATTTGGGTTATTTTGAGAATTACTCAACAAGTCATTATCATTATTGTTAACTTCTATCTTGTAATACAATCTAAACAAAAAATCAACATAACACCTGCTATGTAAAATCAGTGGTACGCAAGAGTACAACAACACATAGTTATCTGTTTTGACAATATAAAAGTATAAAGGTAAACCATGTGTATAATGGATATAAAAACAAGCACCTTCAGATCCGCTATTTCCTGCTCTCGCTTTGCTATGGTTACTATAAACACAGCTTCCTTTTTCTTTGCTTTTTCTAGCTGAACACAGTAACACAATAAACATGGATCACTACAAGACGGGCATCAACTCGCCAGACCAAAGTAGAGGTGGTGAAATGAATGGATCGGTAATGGGTACTTTTTGTACGGGTTGGGTTGACCAGAAAGCAGAAACACTTTCATTCCAATTTTTTACCAACTAGTATGTCAAATATGATCATAAAATTATATTATTTCAATTACAGTCTTTCTAAGTAAAACGATATACAAGATTATATGCATTAAAACTATGCTTTGGCAAACTTTCAACCTCTTTGACCCATCAGGCCCATTTGACACATTTTCTTGTTAGCTATTATTTTGACGTTACCCATTTGACCCATTAGAGATGAAAAAAATAACCGAAATCGACTCATTCATAAGTAAATGGGTCAGAATTCGAACCTCTGCCACAAAGGAGTAACTTTTGAGTAACAAACCTGCTCTCGAAGTGATTCCTCAGAAGATTTTAAGTTCTGGAGATAATGCACTACGACTCTTGGTTCTGCATGGATGGCAAGAACATCAGTACCAATATCAATCATGATACCAGCTTCGAACGAAATTTTTTCAGAAAAAATAAATCCATAATATATGCAATATATCATTTTTAAGACACTAAAGCACTATATTCAAGAAGCCAACCAATTGATGAGCCCGAAGGAATGAAGGACTCCTTCTGAAATGCAGAATGCCATTTTTGAACTTCTGACTTTGCAGCTTCAAGCTCTGACTATTACCAAAACCGATACCGTCATAGAAATAAGATAATAACGCAGAGGATTGAACCACAAGTAAACACAGTATATAGAAATTCATACAATTGAAGGTTCAAGCCCAGTAGCCCACTGAAGGCAAAAAAAGAAGTTGCTAACTTTACAATTAGGAATTACATTAGTATTTCACAAGATGGACGGGTTGTCAAAAATTTTAAAGTCATATAAGTAATAAGTGTGCCATATTTGATTACAAAACTATATTATTTCAATTATATATATGCACTAAAAAGTAAAATAACTTAGAATGTTATATGCATCAGAATTACACTTGGGCAACTTTCGACTCATTTGACATGTTTCCTTTTAAGCTAATTATTTTTATTTAACCAATTAACATAACCCTAATCGACCCATTTATAGTAGGTGGGAGGAAATTGCCACCTTTAATATCTCAAATTACAAATAAAGTAGTATAAACTTGTTGTTTAATAATGGAAGGCATGAAAATAACGAAGATATGATGAGAATAAAATGATACGTACTTGGCAAGTTGCAAGAGTATCCTTACAGCTCTGGAGGCTAAAGCAAAAGAGGGGACATCCAAAAGCGGAGTTATTTATTATTCAAAGGGAGGTCTTACAAAAAGACCAGAACCTAAAAAAGCAGATGTCCAAAAAGAATCAGTTTATGTTACCTTTCACGAAGGGATAAAATCATCCCAGTCGCCACACCTGGTGCAGTTTCTTCTACTTTTAAGTTAGCCTGAGATGCAAAGTAACAGAAAATATCATGTTAGTGATCAAATCCATGATCATAAGATATAATACATGCATCACATTGATGATCAGCTACATTTACATGTAAAACATATTAAAAGATTCAAAACTTTCAGTGTGACACAACGTTTCGTAAAGCTTGCATTTTCCTTGGTGAGTTGGTGACATAAACAGAGTTGTCATTTGTTCAATAACAAAATCAAAATGTGTTTTGCAAAACTATTTCTTTTACAGAAAAACAAGATTAATCTTTTATATAAAATAAAGAAGATATATTCACTGGGTTTGAAAGTTAACTCTCATTAAATAGTCAACAGGTTTATTTTCTTGTAAACAAGTTCTATAACCGTGAAAATAGCAAAATCAATTTTACAATTTATAATAGCCACATACCTTTTTTATTCTAGTTTGCATTTTTCTGTAAGTGTAAACAAGTGTTGACAAACAAGGCTCCAAATTGGTGCATTACTTGTCAGCAGGTGAATATTACTAACATGTTCACTACAGCTATTAATTTATTTCTTCAGCAAGCACAAAATAACACACAATACTGGATATTCCAAAAAAAATTGACCCTATTAGACTTATAGTGTGTATTTCATATATTTATATATTAGAGGGCTTAGAGTGTAATTATCTTTTCTATATATTTCCTCCTATTGTAATCGGCTGAACACAAGAATACAATTCAAGATTACAATTACTGATTACCAAGTTTAACTGACCCGCACCTTTTTTCAAGAAAGTGGTGTAGTATTGTAGACGGAAGTTTTAAAAAACAGAATGAGAAACTAGAGACATATAAGGTCAACATTGTACAAAAAGTAGCCTAAAAACACCTAAAAATAACTCAAAAACTAATTTTTCATAATCTACAGTGGTGGAAACCATCAGGATGTCTTGCATACAGTTGCCAACCAAAGGTTCTGATCATCATTCAGTAAGCTTTCATATCTTAAACATTGGTGATTTATAGTAAAAAGCTCATAAGAGCGACGTATGATATTTTCTCTTGCAGGTACAATTGAGGTTTTGGTTTGAGGGCATATACTTTTACTCATGTTTCTCCGATTCCATTGTTCATTTTACATCTTCGGTCATCAAGGACAGACTTTGGCCTCTTTTGAAGAATTTTCCCACAATAACTCCATCATTTTGTTGTTAACCATATACATTAGATATAACGGAAACCTAGAAGCATACGATTCCCAGATGTTTTACCCAAAGGATGATCTTATGCCAGATACTGCAAAATGTGCAAACAGAGACTACCAAAGACAATGAAAATTTTTATCTACCTTTCTCCTCAAAGGAGCTTCGAAGCCTCCAATGGAATCCCCAACACTTAGCAGTATGGAGGGATATATGTGTGTGTGCATGTGCGTATTCTCCGATCATTACTGCAATTTGATCATTCTTATCTATTTGTAACAAGTGTGCATCTTAATCATGGATTGTTTCTTTATGACTCAGATCAATCCTAGATTCCTAGTAAGCTCTATCTCACCATCCAATCAACCACTTACTCTAAAACTCTTGATTTGTGAATAACTGCTAATGTTTCCTCCCTATAACACTACAAGTTTGCAATACTTACTAGTCATTCGAACCAAACCAAACCAAAAGGGCAAAAGGTACAAAATAGAAGAACAGCCATCTATAACTAGTTTCAAATATATAATGGCAATTTGTTCTATAGCAGACAGGAATAAACTAATTAAGAATTCTTGTTCCGTTTCACATAACTCGTCTTCAAAACAAAATGACCATTCAAGCCTGCTTCCCAAAATTGGCAAGATTTAAGAATGGACGCTATTTGGGGTGTATATACAACCAATAGAACTCGTTTTTAAACGATTTTTGTTTGCAATCCACTCTTCTAAGTTCAAATGAAGAAGTGAGGGAAAATAAACAGATACAAAGCAATTAGGCGAATCAACTACAGTCAAAAACAAACCTTTTTGGAGCCAAAAATATCATCCTCATCATCATCAAGATCACCAAACCCCCTCTTAGTGCCTAGAATCACATTCAGGAAGCGAAAAGTTAAACGCAAGCAGTTACGCTGGTTTTTTGAAATTACAAGTTGCATTTATTTAGAGAGTTAATCCAAACCTGCGACCCTCTTAGGGTTGGCTCCTGAAAAGTCATTACCGAAATCATCATCCTACAATTGTTGTTCATTAAAAAACCATATCATCTAGAGATAGTGTAATACCATAAATAGCATATCAAAATCAACACCGCAAAACCCTAAATTCAATACTTACATCGTCGATATGAGAATGAGATGCCATTGGTGTTGATAAGGAATATAAAACCCTAAATAAGCTTGTCTGAATCTAAAATTCGGTTGTTTGAGGGGCGAGGGTGTGAGAGTTAATCGCCAGTGCAAAAAGAAAGGGAAACGGAGCCCCTCGATCTTGTTATACCTGAATAGATCGCTACTACGGATAGATTTATTAAAAAAAACTTATTTTACATGCTTTACGTTCTCGAGTTTAAGTTACAGAGATAAGGAAAAGGAAGAAAAGGAAGAAAAGGAAATCATTTTCTTCTAAATCATTTTAATTTTGGGAGGATGGATTTTACATAAAAATAAGTCTACATTTTCCTTTCAAACCTCTCCATTTCCTTTCCTTTCCTTTCCTTTCTAAAGTGAAACTCAAGAACACCATTTTTAAAGGTTTCCTTCCAAATCATTTCCTTTCCTTCACTAAAAAAACTCGAGAACAGAGCGCAAAAGTCTACATGCTTTAAACTTATGAATCATCTTTTATTTAAAATAAACTTAAACCGACTAAGGGTGTAACCGTGATCAAAATCGTCGATAGGTTCTCTACCGAGTACATTAACTTGCAGCCAGTCCGATTGTCATCTTGATCAGAACACCCAGAAAAACATGAAAAATCAACTCCGTTTAATGAGCACTTAACCTTGATACACATATAATTACTGTTAATTAAAAAATGAAAATATGTGTTTACATGGCTCTTTAACCTTGATACACATATAATTACTTTTAATTAAAAAAATGAAAATATGTGTTTACATGGCTCTGTCAACTAGATTTTAAACGTTTACATTTTCTTAAACCAATAATACATTTTCTTCGTACAAACAATATAAGAATATTTAAAAAGAGTGTAATTTCACATTGCCTTTTTCACTAGTATATATAATACAAAATTGTCTAAATATTTTTTTTTGGAATGATTGTGTTACCATTATCTATTAACTACAAATTATAAACCGAATAATTGGTTACAAAATAATTAGGTTTGTGAACTATTATCTGCAAATTATAAACCGAATAATTGGTTACAAAATAATTAGGTTTATTTTACAGTATAATAATCAAGTTTAAAAAATATTTTTTTTAAAAATCAATCGTAAAATATTTTACGAAATAAAGACAATAATTAAACCGTGTTTAAATTTGATTACTATTTACGGTAGTTTCATCACGTAAATGCGGTTAAATTCAAATTAAAAGTAGTGTTGGTCCGATGCTAGTTGCTACCTTAAGCCGCTCCCGCCACACCTTATCGTTTTATTATCCCCCAACCGCTCACTCTCACCTTCTGCGTCCGTGTGTTTGTGAATGCACAATCATGTCTTCCATATCTGTATCGCTTTTCGGTTCTCTTGCTCGATTCACACACACCGCTCCCAGAAACTGGGGAATTAGATCTTCATCGGCTGCTCCTCCTAACGTCGACTTCACATCTCTCGAATCCGCTATTGTCAAGGTATTTCTTTTGCTCCTTTTCAGCAAAGGTTTATGATCGTCTGACTTGTGTTATCGATACTCGATAGTTTCACTTCGTATGTAACAAGCTGGCTTTCTTCAACTTCTTGTGGAATTATAAATAATGACAATTTCTGTATTTGTGCGTGATTCTTTCGAGACCGCAAATTCACGAGGTTCCAGCTCCAAAACAAAAAAGTTTTTAGACTGATTGAGAATTTTTATAGCTCCGGAAGGTAGAATTGGGTACCTAGTTACCTATATTACACTGATCTGTATAAGCATCGAGCACTGATTACTGAATGTGGTCTGGGTGATGCTCGCTGAAGCAATATGATAATGCTTGTTGTTACTTTGTTAAAACCAAATGAACATCTGAACATGTATTTTATTCTGATATACATTGTTTGTTAAATTACTAAAGAAATTAAACGATTGTATTTGGATTCAGAATTTGATATCTGTTATTTATCAAAAACACCGATCAATCTGGCTTGACTCTAGATTTGGGTAGGGATGACATTTTGGAAGACTAATTACTTATTTCATCTGATAGTTTTAATAGGAGACTCTTGATAGTTACAATTGCATCCCATAGTTTTAGTAGGAGTTTCCTTATAGTTACAAGTATTTAAGAAATTATGAACTTAATGGGTGTGTTGTACCAAAATTTTAATAAGCTACACTTTCTTAGTTCACAATATGTAAAGTATGACAATCATCCACTAAGCAATAGCAGACGAGGATGGGACCTGTATCTTCAAACTACGTTTTATTGACGAATCCAACACTGAGTGGAATAAATGGAGTAATCAAGCGCCCGGTCATATTAATGGAGACCAGTAATAGAAGTTGAAAGCAGGAATTCTGACTTTCGAGAAGGGTGATTTTTAAATATTAGCTGATTCATGATCATTTTGCTGTTCTGAACTCTGAATTCATCCATACAGAAACATGATCTGAACATAACGGAATTTCGTCAAAGCAAATTATTAACTGATAGAATGATGACCTGGACAAATGAATACTTATGTCATAAATTCATGCCCTGTAATCAAGAGCTTTCTCCTTTTCTTCAGAAGAAAGAGCACACTTTCACATTTGAGATGTAATAGGCTACTTCATTTCCCTAACTATGCATATGTAATACATACACTAGCATGATAACCGCGCAATGCGGCGACAACGAATAATTTCTACTCGTTAATATGTTTGTTTTCAAGACGTAGAGAGTATGGTATTCATGTAATACAGTGATAGTGAATAATTTTCGTATGGTGACATGTCTATTTTCTTTATCTTTTTTCCATTTCCTTTACTTTTTTGTTCTCCATAATTGAAAAAAAAGGTTATG
>JAUEJL010095443.1:0-13763 GCA_032274825.1 Drosophyllum lusitanicum
AGCAATGTCATCGACACGTCATCGCCAAGTCATCTAAACCTGTGACACATCAGCATATGACCTACTATAGTAGGTTAAATACATTAATTAGTAACTTTATAAACTCCAATACATTAAATGGTAACTTTGAAAGTTTGATACACACAATAACAAAAGGTGACAAGTTGGATATATTTTCAGGAACTAAACCCTTTTTTTAACTCCAAATGCAAATGAAAAATACATATATATCAATGATGATATATTTATGCTTTTACACTTAAATTTATTTTTATATATTTTTTGTTTATGACTTTGTTCTAACAACTTTTTTTGGCATCAAGTCCAAATCCATTGAACTATTGAACCAATGGGCGGTTTGATTTTCAAAACATAACTTTTAACTTTTATTTTTTCCTTTGTTTTTAAATTGTTACTTAACCTGTTATTCCTAAAAATTAGTATGGTGCAAAATTTGAATTTCGAATGTCGGATTTGTAGTGTGAATTATAGAACATGGGAGCGGTGGAGAAGATACAACAAGAAATGGCGTAACTAGCTAGAAGCTGGAGCTGGAGTTGAAGTTGGGGATTAAACTTTTAGGAGCTAAAGCCGGAACTTTTATTTAGGGTTGAAAGCTAGAGTTCTATTTGTATGAAAGTGTTCGGCAAAGTAGTTGTAGAGGTAGCTTAAAAATGTAAAAAGACACAAAAGGATACAAAAATGAACATTTAAATAAGAAAACAAATTAATAAAATATTATTTATGTAATTTGGTTTTTAAAAACTCCTAAAAGCTTAAGCTCTTACAACTAAATAGAGCTAGTGAAACTTATTTTATAAAACTAAAAACTAAAAGTTCTAGCTCTTAAAAGCTTCGAAAAGCTCCCGCTAAACCATACAATATAAAAGGTTTAATTTATACCTAATGTAAAATGATTTATACGCACCAAATAAAATATTATTAACTCGAGGATATTCAAAAAAATTTACTTTTATGGACAATTGAATATGTTATTTCCTATTTGTTTTTCTATTATATATAGATATATAGTCGGTTATTTGGCATCAATAATTGTTAAAATTAGTTATAACTAACTTTACATTGTTATCCCGACAAGTAACTATTATTATTATTATTATTTTTATATAATAGACCTTTCACATATCTTAAATCTACTTCTAAATATACATTTTGTGCACAAAAAACCGACCTTTAAGATTATCTTAAACACCAGATACCGTTAAACCAAGTACGCTTTTAATGTCAAGTAACTATTATTCAAGTAATAGTTATGTAAATGGATCATTAATGGTGCTAAACGCTAACATACACTATAAACACTCAACATAATCGCATAAAGATACACCGAAGACTTACCTCTAACGCCCAGCTTCAACATTTACTACTCGCCAACGTCACTCAAAACTCAGCCAAGACAAACCGTTCAAAAGAAGCCTATACAATTTAATCAGATTGTTTTTAAAAAATATTATTTTCTCCTCATATGCATTTTAATGATTGACATGAAATCTGCTAGTTATCTTTCTCTGTTAGACCATCTCATCCCTTAGATTTTTTATTTTATTCACTTGTTTTTATTATATAACTAATAGAATAATGATTTAGTAAAAAATCTAAAACTTCTATTATTATTTCAAGTACACATACCGACAGATTCCAACAAAACCCCAATAATAATCATTGATCAGAATTGAGAAATCAACAAAAAAAAGAAATTGCGGGAAAAAGAAAATAGATGATAAATATCATTATTTAAAACGGGTCGGCAAGAAAAAAAAAATTAAAATGTAGAATTTAGAACACACTTAAAATCCGACGCAGCTCATCCAAGTCCAAAACAAGAAAACCCTACCGTCTTCCCTTTCTTTATTTTTTCACAATCTCAATTCTGAAATTCATGATACCCACGTCACGAATTTGAAAGTTTCCGTGTAGATTACCATTAATCATCACACAAGTAATCTTTTTTTTTTCTTTTTTGCCGTAAATATACATACACGATACATATACACACAACACTAGTCGAATGAATTCACACCTTGGATCCTCCTCATGTTCTTCACTTTCAGCTTCTTTCAGTTACTGGGTACGCTTCTCTGATCCTAATTTCCAGTTTTTTTTAGCTTAATGTTATAATTACTAATTACCCATTTCGATTTTCATACTTTGTATTATAAAATTCTACTTTGTCCAAAAGCAGATATTACTTTGGTCAATGAACTGCGTGCAAGTTACGTATTAATTCTTTCTTCTTGATATGTATTAGGATTAAAAAATAGTGCTTTTAGTTTTCTGTCTTCATAATGATCATCTGATTTGGGTATTTACTAAATTTTGCCAACAGATTTTATATTGATAAAAAGGCAGTTGAGTAAAAGATTCCTGTGTTTGATCATCAATGGCGGAGATGGTTGGTCCGAGGTTATACAGTTGCTGTAATTGTCGAAATCATGTTGCCCTTCATGATGATGTTGTTTCTAAAGCTTTTCAGGTGAGGAAAAAATGAGGGTTTTCTTTTTCTTTTTGCAAAATTGCTGATTATTAGACTGTGTTCTCTGAAGTATCTGATGAAATTATACAAGTGCAAATCTTGATGGCACTTCTTTGATACTCAATAGTGGCTGTTAACACCCAATCAATAGATTTGTACTCTATGTGTTGATGTTTCTTGCTGGAAAAATATAGTTCAAGAAAGATGAATCTTTTTGATCACTTGTTTGTATAAGGGAATGACAAAACGCGCAATTCTGATGATCGTATTCTTCCACTTTGCAAGGGGAAATTGGTGGATTATGTAGTATATTTAACACATATCATATAGTTTAGGCTTGTGTTACTGAAACAGATGGCTGAAACAGGTGATTGAAGATGAAAAAGGGGTAAAATGTTAAGTAGTAAATGACTTTGGTGCATACATTAAGCTCAACTTTTTATCGAAAGTTTGCATCTTTATAAATCATCTTACTTGTTGTATTATATCCTTTTTGATATGAGAAAATCTTGGTAGGTTAATATGACAACTACTAAGCTCTTCTGTTTAGGGGTTTTTGGTTCTACATTTTGGAAGTGATTATGTTATTGCAACTTTAAGTTGCTAGAAGAGTTTATCGTTTGGATAAATATATTCTGTTTTTGGTTTTGATTATATAGGGGCCAAATAATTAATCTTGGATAATGAGTTTTGTACCTCTATGATCTAAGCCTCTAAATGTTCTATTTTCATTTTACAAACTCTCTACCTCTTCACAAAAATTTCATATTTTGTTCATTTATCTGTAATATGTCGAACACTTAAAGTCTTAAACATGTGATTATCACATCTTCAAATATTAGAAGCACTAAGATGTAAATTCAAATGACCATCTGATTATCTGTTTATGATTGTCCAGTCAGTCACCAGATGTATGTTTGCTCTTGCTTCATTTGTGGTTTAAGTTTCAAGGAACAACAAACCTTGTAATAACATTTATGTTTATTTATATTCACAATGTCTCCAAGCTTGTCTGAATGTTGCTATTTATGAATTTTTTTTCTAATTATTGACATATTTGTTGTGGATTTTAACTTTTTTTTAATCTTGAATTGAAACTGGTTTCTTTTGATGCAAGGGGAGGAATGGTAGAGCCTTTTTGTTCTCCCATGCGATGAATGTTTCAATGGGACCAAAGGAAGACAGAAATCTGATGACTGGTCTCCACACGGTTGCTGATATTTACTGCTCTGATTGTCGTGAGGTTTTGGGTTGGAAATATGAACGCGCTTACGAGGAATCACAAAAGTACAAGGAAGGCAAATTCATTCTTGAGAAATCCAAGATTGTCAAAGAGAATTGGTAGTATTAACAGTCATCCAAATTCTCTTCCCATAAGTGTATGCAAATCTCTGTTCAGTGTTCATGCTGTCCAATAATTTCGTATTGATTGGAAAATGGTGTTTCTCCTTATTCATTGTCGATTCGTCTGTCTCATGGAAACCTGTATTAAAGATAATGATAACTCTATGAACAGCTCTTGGTGGGGTGTTCAAGTTTCTTGTAAATAATCCCAAATATTTTGCATTTATGCCTCTGTAAATATGTTCAGCATTCCAATTTCTGACCTTTCATGGTGCTTTTCAGTTCACTTGTTTCTAAATTTTTGTTTGATTTCTTAATCATAGCTGTAGGCTACAGCAAGTATCATGTAATGCCTAAAGCTATTGATTGTATATGGACCAAAAACAGAAACATTTCTTTTCAAAAAAAGTTATGAATGGTTTGGATTGTCTATGATCCTAAGACAATAACACAGCAACAGTTTGTCTATTCAACTAAATTTATAATTAATTGCAAGTCAAAATTAATTTCCATTTTAACAAGTCAAGCATAATGTTTTCTATACAATTACCCATCCAAGATGAGATTAAACCTGACTTTTCAAGCATGCTACCACAGCGGTCCACTTTGTACCTTTGCTGAGTAGACCAATCAGACTTTTTTTATAGAAAAAGTAAGGGAAGGACCATCTTGAGTTGTTTGTTCAACAAGTGAAAGATAAAACCTGGAACGTGAACACAAACAGGGATGATGTTCAAACAATGAAACTTCAAATTGAATGAATCGAATCTGCATTCGCAAATTGCGACACATAAATCTAAAATTCAAAACATAAAACGAAAGAAAAATTAAACAGCCAGGTTGGGAACTTGGAACCAACCGCAACTTACAAAACCGCACTTCAATTATAAGTTGTGCAAATTAAGCTAGCTAGTCTTTACACCAAATCAAAACGCAGACACTTTCTTCTTCGAGACCCATTTCCTCCTTGCATTTTCAATTGCTGCTTCTCTATACTTCTGGAGTTCGGTGCACCAATGATTGTACTCGGCATCAATTGCATCAAGCTCTTGCTTCAAATCTTCACACGTATCTTTCTCACTGTCTTCACACACAACCAAATCACTCGATGCACATTTGTAGTGAGAATCACTGGAAAACACTCCCGAGCCATTCATCCAATCACCCGAAAATGTAAACGATGAATTATAAGACCCTTTGCAACCATGATTTTCTAGTCTTGCCAATTGTTTCCCAAGAATCTTTGCTGACCCCAATGCCATTTGACCATTTTGAACGACTACTGAACCTTCTGGTGATGAGCTCATTCCTCCAAAAGAACTAGATTTCCCAAATGACGGTTTCCAAGTCGGTACAAACTTCAAGATCATGTCATCAATCAGCTCTGCTATGATGGCAACGTCTTCATGCAATAGGTCAAGTTGGTCAACCATCTCTTCAGCTATTGTATGTGCAGTATCGGCATCAAGATAAAATGGGAAGTGAATGTTCCTCGCATGACCTGCAATGGAATTAGACATAAGGATCCAAAAGAATGGCGAAGAATTGTTTTCCATCAATGAATAAGGGGTGGCATTTTTAACCCATTTACTTGAATGGGTCTGGTTTGGGTTATGGTTTGCCCTTAATAGTCAAGTAGGTCGATTAAAAGAAAGTTGAAAAGCTACAGGTTCCGCAATTTTTAAGTTTATGGCGTCCAAAATTGCTTTATTTTTGCAAAAACACGACTGACTCATTTCAGCTGGTTACAGAACAACCCGCCCCGTTTTGACTTTTTACATAACCCCCTATTTTGCCACCTTAAAGACGAATGGTTCTTACCACTAAAATCAGCTATTCTCAAGGTTAACATGACAGAGTTATCTTCATTCTTCTCGCCTTTCAATCGGATATCATTTCTCTCATTAACACACTTAAGTTCAAGTGTCGGAAGACAGGGACCACCAGAGTTACTCTTCACACATGAGCTACCAGATGACATCTTATTATCATTACGGTCTATGTCCATGGAACATGAGTTGGGCTTCGACAGGTTTCCCACATTAACTTTGACCGGCTCATGTACACGCTCCTTTATACTTTCTGGGGCAAGAAATGGATCTTTCAGAAGCTCTTTTGCAGGTAACCTTTGAGATACCGGGACCAAACACTTCTCTATAAACTCCTTGACTTGTGGGTCTTTAACTTTTGAAAGCCCTGCGGGCTTTATACCCTGCAACATTGAAAGACAAAGATCAACTCATCTAAACTTCAGGATGATAGGCATGTGAGACACATCTAAACTTCAAGGTGTCACATATGTGAGAAGTAAATCAAACAAGTAGGGGTGTTTAGATGTATCTGAAAGTGAGTATTAGATATTAATAACTGAAACAAAGTAATTAATTGCAGAAAAGGGGTTAGAGGGTAATATTTAAGTTAGCTATTACTATTTTAAGCCGTGGAAGCAGATAAATTGATGTCTGTTTTACAAGTAAAAGTTCCTCAAACTAGTTTAACAGAAAGGGTAAATAGGTAACTTCTGTTTATCCATTACAATATCGATGCAGCTTATAAAACTGAATTTAGCCCAATTCAAATGCAGAATTTGTTATTCTAAACATTAGAAACTGATTATCATAACTCCAAATCACATTCACATGATATATGCCTATAGCCCTATATGGTTTTAAATCGCAAATCTAAATACCCTCGAAATAGAAGATAATGGCAGGAGAACTTACTGAAGTAACCTTTTTGTATATTTGTGCTTGATTTTTGCACTCACTATAAGGATATTCACATGTTATCAACTCCAATATGCACATTCCGAATGAATAGATGTCGACAAGTTCATTATATTCTTCTTCATAAAGCTCCGGTGCCATGAACTCGGGGGTTCCTGCAATTCATTAAAATTGATTATCAGTGCTACTAAAATTTGATTAAAGTTATGACACTTTAAAATGCATCTAAATTAGTTACCAATCAAACTTTTGGCGGTGGGACGTAGCATTAAAGTTGCCAATCCTAGATCTCCAATTTTCACCTCTCCATGATTTCCGTTGACAAATATGTTGTCACATTTTAAATCTCTATGAATAATAGGCGGTTCATGACTATGGAGATAGGCCAAGCCTCGAAGGATCTGTCTAGCCCAATTCTTGATAGCTTTCAAATCAACACTCTTATGCTTCTTACGGTATCTAAATACAAATGAAGACATAATTTAAACCTTCTTCAAACAGAATTTATATATAAGATCATAAGAACAAGAGGAACATGACTTACTGCCTCAAATTCCCCGAGGTGAACAGTTCAGTGACCATATTTATAGTTTTCTTCTCATCGTCCACCCAAGAAACATATGACTTGATTATGTTCTCATGTTTCAACGTCCGCAATAAGTGAACCTCAGAGTAAACTCTCTCCAGATGTTCTGAAGATTGCATAGCATCATCTAACAAGACTTGGTTCCACGCAACTTCAATTCCTTCAACTTCATCAAATCCCTTATATCTGCCAATACCAAGAACAAAAAGAAAAAATAAGCATCATCATAAAAATAAAATATAATAACAGTAGAACATAGACTTATATCAGCGAAATAAAGTTATAACTACAAGTAGAATCCACAAATTTATACACAAGAAAATAAGAAATAGGATGGAAGTCTAGAAATCATACACAGTCTTGAATGCTCCTCTCCCCAGCATTTCATTATACTGAAGAAAGAAAACCAAAAAAACTAAGAAACTGGTAAAGTTCTCACTAGTACCAATAAACCGAATAAATTATACAACAACAGCCATAACCAATCCTGCCTAAGCGGGTACCAAGGATGTAGATAGCCTTACCTCTAAAACAACATCCGGGAAATCGTGTGTCGTTTAAGGTTGTAATTTATGGGACCGAGCAACGAAATATAACCATTCATAACAATTATACTCATATAAAAATCGTCCAACTCAAGTGAAATATCATATTTTTATATCCAAAGTTCCAAACAATTAATTCAATGATGCATATAAATACTTTGCAACATGAACCCATAAAAAACTTAAACTTAGGCATAGTAGTCATCTTAAGCTCATTATGCTGCTACATATCTAGTAGAATCAAACATAATGCTTCAATCTTACGTTGCATGTGCATCTGGAATACGAGTTAGTTAAATAAACATATAAAATAGTTTAAATCACGAAAATTTTGATCTTACCCGGATGTAACGATTGTTAGGGCATCTTTCAACAACATCTGCATCCTCAAGCTCTGGCCTTGGTTTCGAATTCAGTTTCAATTTCTTTAACAAATCATTTTCAGACACCGAAAACCCCTGTTCAGAAGCCATGGCTACCACCAACAACAAAATCACAGACCCGAAAATACGAAAAAGAAACAGAAGCTCGCGAGCGAAGGAACGAACGAACGAAGAAAAGAAAACCCTAGAGTTGGTGCTGTTCAGAAAATGCTTCACAAGCAACAGAGAAAGAATCGATGGATGATCGAATCCTAAAGTAATTCCCAGTTAAATTCATCGGCGATAATATGTGTAAGCTTTTCGATATAGCCGGAATTCCGGAAACGAGTCGTGTTTCTCCTCTAAAATCCATACCGCGAAAGCTTCAGATCCCCAATCATGTATGAATATTCACATGCAATTCGATTTGATTAGATTGCTTTTGATGCAAGCAGGCGTGGGGACGAGAATTAAGGGAACCAAAACCCACAAATCAAGGCCCCTTTACAAGGATTGATGAGCAGAATTTGCAATGTTTGGGGTAGATTAGAAGGAACGCATTGAATCGAAAGATATATAAAACCCTAATCCCAATTCCCAGCTAGAAGCGTATAACAAATAGAGTCTTTATGATATTCACTTTTGGCCATTTCTAGGAATGAGTAAATTACAGTAAACGTCCCTTAACTATCAGCCAGGTGCATATTTAACCCACCAACTTTTTTCCTTGCATATTATTGCTTCAAGATGGTGTTTGTTTTAACTTTTAAGTTTTAACATCTTTTTTTTTCTCAGAAGCATAACAATATCAGTTGTATTATATGTTTTTTAAGCTTATGGGATGAATTTTTATAATGAATAAAGGTATAAATTAGAATGATGTTATAGTGTGTGTTATGCTATTCAAAAAATATTTAATATTTTTTTTTATTATAATGTAAGAAGGAAAGTAAAAGGAAAATGAATGAATAATTTATGTTATTGAGTTAGAAGTAGGAGGGAATTATTTTGTATTTCACAATCATCTCATTTTTAAGAGAGATTTTGTATAAAATATTTCTCTGATCCTTTATCTTTTATCTACTTTTTGCAATCTTGTCATAAATTAGAAATACCGAATTTAAGGTATCGTTAAAAAGTGGAACTTAAATTACAAATGTCAGATAGCGTTGGTATTCGGTGGACATTCCTTTATATAGAGATCTTGAAAACGGTCATGTATAATGCAAAGAATCAAATTAAATGAGTCTGTTGACCGGTTGAATATAAATTGAGAGCATTGATCTCCTATCTATTTTATGTTCACGGTGATATTAATTCATCTTGTCGTCATGCCTATGTTAACATCTTTGACTTCGACTAAATCATCCAGCACAACCACAACCCAGTTCACAACATCCAAAAATGCTCCCTATTTACGTAAAACAATTAGGTCAAACTGTAATCAGTTAGGCATTTGACTTTCCTTAAAAGATATATACGTACGGTTACTTATTTGTAGTCTCATTTATAACATTAATGGCATGTTGTGGGCATAGTTGTGTGAAGTAAATGTCTATTACTACTCTACAATGAAATCTAAATTTGTATTCCTGAACTGCTAGTGAAAGGTCTATGAGATTCTTTAAGACATAAATTTATAACACATATTTCTATATTCATGATATTGTTGTCACTTTGACTCAAACTTATAGTCAAGTATGCAATAGATAATCTAGAGTTTTAGACCATAGGTATTAGACATGGCATGGAAAGTAAACTAATAGTCAAGCATGTTTTTCAGCTTAAAATATTTATGGGAAAATTCATTTTTGTATATTACAAACATGAATCAGACTAACAAATTCTCCATACACTTAATCATTGATAAACCTTGTAGTAACCCTCCTACAACCAGCACTCTAGCTATGATTAGAAGTGGTTACCAAAAGCATTCAACTAACATGTTGGATGTGGTGTGTGCTTGTTTTTATAGACAAACTACAATAGATCAAATTTGTAGATACCATTATGATATACATCGTGTATTTGCGTAATGTAAGGTTGAAATACTTTAATAAACACTTAATATACGGATGTAAATAATATCGTATATCACAAACATCACACACTTTTCTTTAGGTCTTTTTATGTCTTGGTTTTGAAGAACATCTTGCACAACAATTTTGGTGCAGATGAAATAATACGTCTACAAGGTTCTTGAGTTTGTGACGTAAGAATTTTTCTAAAGAAGAGACGACCATGAGACCCGAGATGATCATAGTGATGTATTTTTACATTCAACATCATTCTTAGACCTTGATAGACCTTAATGATCATAATAGAATGATGACACCGTTGTCAACCAACCCAATTAATCAACCAATAACGTGTTATTTATGAATTATGGAACTTATGTGTTATTAAAAAAAATTAGTTTATTGCATTTATAAATTTACCATTACTAGATAACATAGAAATGATGTCAAGGCTTAGATCTATCTTTGAAGTTTCCATAATTGTGTCTCCTACAAGAGCTTATCATCATAACTTTCAAAGTATAATTCTTAAGTGATAGATATTACATTATATTTGAGAAATCAAGTATGAGTACAAAGTCTTAAATACATGATGTGACTATTCAACTTTATGTATGATTTAACCACTAATTTTGGTAGAAAATATTATACTTTGGTTTATTCTTAATAATATTAACCAAATGGGCACTCAATTTGATTAAATGGGTACAAAATATAAATAAGTTAATAAGTCTTGAAAACATGCATCTCATATGCAAGTATTAAACTTTATATATGCTTTGACGACTAAGAAGAATTTTATAATTTTGATGAAATTCTTAATAAATTTGACAAATGGTAAGATGATTTGACTAATCTTTTATTGACAACTTATGTAACAATATAAATAGGTTGCTCACATTCAATCAAAATTCAAGTTACCCTCTAAAGTTCTTCATATGGACTTTTTGAAGGGGAAGTAATTGACCGTGTTGAATAGCATCTTGTTCATTATGCAATGTTAGTATACTACCCCTACTCCCCCTGTCGTTGATGAGGGAAGGAGAAAGCCTAAATTCTTAACTCTAACACTAAACCCGACCATTTAAATTATATAGTATAAATTGTAAATGAACTTATTATCAATCTCAAATAAATAAATCTTTACTATGTTTCAAGTTTCATATATCATACAATTCCATATACCGACTAAAAATCCTTACATTTTTAGCAATACTAACTCATCATATGGTAATGAAATAAACGGTTCAATGTCCATATTTATGTATTGAAAGTTCCCTAAAACATTAAAAAAAAGTCAACCCTGTAGTCTTATAACACAAAAGTTTGTTCTTACCTTTAAAGTTTAAACATAATAGTTTATTGAAATATTTTTAATGGTTTGTTTGGTCTTTTTTAGGCCAAAAAATGGTAACTAAACTGTCCAACCCACTATAAACCAGTTTGGTTTGGCCAGGTTGAGTTGGTTTGATAATTTTCACGTTTAATATGTAGATTTTAATTTAGTTTTAAAGTACTTAGTATTAGAATGTCAAGTTCTATAGGATGACACAAACCTAACCAGATAGGAAGTACTTTTTGTCTTTTTTATCAACCAAAAGTCAATGCACAAGGTTTTTGGTCGTTTCTGGCCTGTACCAACCCGTCCGGGTTTATGGTTGAACTGGTTGACCCAAGTTAATTTGGTCCGCTTTGATCCCTTTTCATTTTTTAATTTTAATATTTTATTAAAACATAAAAGCTCAGTGATAATCACCTGGATAGTCACCCTTTCAAAACCTTAATCGACAAAAACCCTAAAAACGAGCTATGAAACCCTCTCGACAGTCGAGACAGCTCCTGTCCTCTGTCATCTATGACCGGCGTGAGACGATAGTCCATCTTCAACAGGTGACTATCCTTCTAGCAGACGCCTCCATCGAGTTCACATAACCTATCTTGAATCCCATCTAGTGACTGATTTTCTTTAGTGACTGATTTTCTTTAATCCCATATTGATTCCAACTCTTTCTTCATCAGAAGCCTCCATCGACTTAATTTTATTGATGATTTTTCCATGAGTTAATTACATGATAGATTTCTTGAAAAATACCAATTTTTTTGAAAAATGCTTGAAACATTCCCTGACTATGATAAAGTAGAGACGAAGGTAGGGAGGGGAGATTATGGATGGGGATCAAGATCCCATATCCTCTCAAAACCATTGTCATCTATATTACCATTTAATCAATAAACCTCTCCATGATGATACTTTCTTTGAGTAAAATTTTAATTTAAATAAAGGAGGCAAATTGTTCCAAGATACAACGAACTTTGTATAAATTCTCACTATATGCAATCAGCTTTTTTGTTGTTACAAATAATACAACTAACTTTTTAAATGTCTAATTGTATGCAACTGACTTGTGATTGAAGCTAATCATTCGTTTGTTTTAAATTTCTTATTATGTGTTCTTACATTTGTGTTTCTACATATCATCGGCGAGTGTTCTTCATTCCTTTGGTGTCCGTGTGATGGTGGCTTAGGGGTTGAGAAAGTGCAATGTAAGAAGGAGGTCCATGTTTCTTTTTTTTTTAAACAGCAAACACGCACACTCATCTAAACTACACATATATTCGTACCAAGACTTAAACCCATAACCTTTTAAAGGAAAACACATCTTAATCACACCCTGATACCATTAGGCAAAAGACCATTTGGTTCAAATCCTAGCCCTTGTCCTTTATTTGTGTTTTATGTGATTTTAGGACTGGTTACCAAAAAAAACATTTTTAAGTTTATGCACTTTCATATTCTTTGTTACTTGCCTTTTTAGTTACCCATGTTTGAGTTTCCACACTTTTGAAGCCATCTCCACCCCACCTGGGAATCAAAATTAGAAGCAAAAAGTGAAGTATTAATTTGGTGAATTGGTGTAGAGGTCCATATATATATGTAAAGACTTGTAAAAGGGTCCTCAATTAGGTGATAGTTCATGTAATCATGTTCTTGGAAGTCTATTGGTTTGTGTAGTTTTTCTCGAGTTTTCATGTAATCATGTTCTTAGAATCCTTGCAAAAGATTGGATTGGTGGCTTATATGTGGTTTGTTATACTCATGACGTTGTTTTCTTGGTCCCATTTGGTTGTACTCATGACTTTGCTTTTTTTCCCCATTTTTGTTAAACCACAAAATATGAATTAAATAAACGGAAAAATTACTCTATTAATTATTAATTTTCGTATTTTTTTTTCAAATTAAGCACTCTACTTTTTTTACTGTAGATATTAAGTATTATACTATCTGGAAAGCGACTACTAGTTATCAACTTTTATATTTATCCTAAAGTAATACTCTACTTTTTTACATTATATATTAGTTATCTACTACATATAACTTTGTAGTATCTTCCCTAAATTTTTATATCATCTCTAATATACAAAAAACAAAAACTATAAACTTCATAAATGTTTTTCGTGGCTCAAATTGACACACATTAGTCTCTAGATCCACTTTTTCTCAACTTAACATTTCCGGGTCTTCACTTTTTCATAGATGGAACTTTTTTTAATGTTTGAAAAATCGGCGACCCGAAATTGTTACAAAACCGGATCTGTAACGCCCCGATTTTGAGAACCAGATTTTTCTTTTTAAAACATTAATTCAGGTTTCTTTTGAATACGCAGCGGAATAAAAACACGTGACTAA
>JAUEJL010095454.1:0-13763 GCA_032274825.1 Drosophyllum lusitanicum
TGATTTTTAAGACTTCCGCTGCATGTTTATGCTATTAATTAAAGGTTTTTATAAATGGTGAAATTTTGAAAATCACGGTGTTACAGATCCTGCTGGGACGCACCCTATCACAATTTCTCGCTCTCTCTCTCTCTCTCTCTTCCCTTATCTCTCTCTCACACACACATACACACAACCTTTATTATAAGAAATAGAGGAAAGATAGTAGGACATACATATGCCAATTCCCCTAATTGAAAGATGTGCAAAAGATGGAGGAGGCGAAAAGATGTAATCTAACGTGGCAAGAAAGATGAGAGTGACTCGTACCTCATGCTCTTAGATCATGGGGTATACTCCCCTTCGTTCTCTCTGTCTTTCAGCATCAAATTTTTCTCCTTCCTCATATTTTAAACCTAGTAATTACCATGGTGCCCCTGAAATCCATTCCTTCTTGATTTGGCCATGTTGTTGAGTACTGGAGGATGATAGAATTATGTGCCACTTATTACATTCTCGTTTGAACCTTTCTCTCTTTACATACACACACACACTACACACAACATACATAAAATGTAAGAACAAAAAACTAAGGCAAGAACAAATCTCAACCATCAATATATTTATAATCATATTGTTTTTCTTTTAAACGAATATGGTAAATAGTCAAGTGAGTATTAAATTGATTTCCACTCTTCATTCAACATCACTCCTGCCACCGACTACCACCACTAGCCACTGCCATCAGTGACGACCGAGGACAATGTTTAGTGTCGTAATCAATCACCGCCACTTTCCTCCTACCTACAGTCAACACACACAATATTTTAGTAAAAAACTCGGAAATGTGACTAACGTAGTGGACAAGTCATGATCGTGTTTTCAAATTGCACATGTACAATTTATGTTAGTGTTAGTGTTTTGCAGGTGTGCAACCTTTTAATTGGTAATCACATTGTTGGACCTTAAATAAAAAAGTACATAATTTAATATCTAAAAAAAGTATAAATATGGATGTCAAATTAAAAAGAATAAAATAGTGCTTACTTTGATATAATTTCTATAATTTAAACCATTTGTATATCAGAGATAGTTTACTTTTATTAGTAATGAGGTAAACAAATATTAACAAAAATATTCACCCTCTTTTAACAAAATTCTCTTTAACTGTTGACACATCATTAATTAGTCTCGTCATTTTTACCATATTATTATGTTTTCTATCAACTCTGTCGGCTATATGTACTAGTGTTGTACTCGCTTATTTTTCAGGACAACTGTTTTAATAAATAAATAACACCTTTAATAAATATTAATTATTAATTTAATAATATAAAATAGAATTTTATATATTTGTACGATATCACATTGTATACCGAATACTATTTACTAGTTTTATTTCAAACACTTCTCCTTATAACCACATAGTTACATACAAAAACTTGCTCTAATCCTCAAAGATATGTTTCCTCACTGCAGAATCAACACCCGGATAACAAGCTAATACTGCAATACCCCAACATAAACACATATAATATTAAAAGCTGTAAATCAGTCATAAAGTGCTGGTTTTTATATATTTCTATTAAAAAAATTTATTCGTTATTTTACTTATAAGATCAAGAAATGTGTTAAAATCAAGAGTGAAGATAAAAAAAAGAAATTTTAGTAAAAAGTAAAAAAAATAATTTTTTGATCTGTATATAAACCATACATTTCTAGCAAATTAATACATATAAAAAAGAAAGACCTTGCAACTTTTTTTAGTATTTTAAAAAATAAACAACCCAAAATGTTCGTTTGGATCATTTTATTTATTATTATTATATTGATTATCAAGAATATGACGCGAAACCAACTGCCATAAATGACTTCTATCCCATCCGAACTATAAATGCACTTCTAATTATTGATCCCAATTATTTTTATTATTTACTATTTACCATATTAACTATTAAATGTCATAAACTATTATCACTTAATGCATTTAAGTAGTAACTCCACCCAAAGATGATTACTCTCCTATTTTCTACGTTAATTTAACTAAAATTTAGTATATAACACATATTTATACTTTCATAAATGTATCCTTTCATATTTTTTAGAGCAGAATTCATATATCTTCTAACTCTACACATTATGTTCACAACGAGACTTGAATCTAAGATTATAGGTATCACTTAACATAACTCATACCGCTAGGCTATAAGCCTTTTAATATCCTTTCGTATTACACTATATCCGGTGGTCCTTGCTTTTTTTTTCCAGAGTACACTTTAATGCGACTAAATAATGGAAAGCAATGCATGTGAAAGTATAGGAAAAAGAGGTCCAAGTACAATAGAAGCATTGAATCGAATTGAACACCATCTTAATTAATATCGACATGAGTTTTCATTTTTATCTTCTTAGTTAAAGGCTTCTCTAAAATTAAATTAAAAAAAATAACAATAATATTGAGTTGATATAACATTATTCTGAGACGAGCCTTTCTTGTCGCGGCATCAATCTCTGAATTAAGTCATTTGTTTTTTCTTGAGATTGAGGGTTCGATCAACTTAAGTGCAGACACTGTGTAATTAACTTAGAAGGTGTGCGTCTTTGCCGTTCAAAAAAATTGTAACGAAACGGCGAGCCTTGAATGTCAAGTTTTTAATATATATAAACGGTTTTAAAATATATAGTAACTATTACAGAATGAAATTATTAGGACCTAATATTAAAAAATCCTAGGAATCAACACTTAATATTCCTACAACACACTTGCAAGCGTCTCAGCGATTGCTTTTGGTCGGAAAAAAGAAAATATGCAAGTGATCGATGGATGGAGGTGGTTTTCTAAAACAAAGGTGGATCTTGTAGTGACGAATTCACCAGATTAAGAATGTTATTCCAGTAGTTTTTGTTGTTGTCCTCGTAGTAACTATTGTTGACACCACTAGGTTCGAGAACGACGTTTGAGTCGCCTCTGTCTTGTAGATGACCATGATTACTAGCACGTGAATTGCTCAGTAAAAGATCGGTAAAACTCTCTAAGAAACTGCCACTAGGCACATGTTCGTTGTCATTGTTGCTGTTGTTATTGTTGTGGTTGTTATTTGACATGCTAATTCCGTTGAACCCTGGAATGGAATTTCCCATCCGATTTTCGTCTTTGTATTCCCATTCCTGCTCACATTCTTCACCCGTTGTTCCATCATCACAAGATCCCGATGAATTCCCACCAACAAACTCGAAAAAGGTCGTGGAGCTTTCACCTACACCGGTGGTGGAAAGTGTAGAAGTTGGTGACTCCAAAACTCCATTTCCATTCCCACTACCATCATTGTTTTTGTTTCCCCAAACCTTATTCCACGCCTTAAGTATATCAAGACACTTAGTTGGTTCCACGGACACGCTTGCTGACAATTTGCTAGATGTTAATGGTGATTCGACTGATCCCACTTTCTTTTCAATTGGACTTGTGGACAAAAGTTTAGATTGTCTAACCAATCTAGCTTCAGCCTCGAGTCGAGCACTCTCCCACTGGGCCATGTGGCTCAAGTTAGCCACACTCTTCGAATGACCATCATTAGACAACAAAGTATCATTTTTTGGCTTGTGGCTCACCGGATCGATCCCCATTTTAGTCAACCTTTTTTTGAGATGAGTGTTCCAGTAATTTTTTATCTCGTTATCTGTTCGTTTTGGCAGATGGGTCGCTATGGCTGACCACCTAATCACAAACATAATCAAAACAGACTTGTTTAGCATGCACGTTAATTCACTATATGGTTTTAAAATTAATAATCAATAAGAAACATGCCATTTTTAAGTAACAATACCTATTGCCCAAGAGAGCATGAAGCTGGATGATAGTTTGTTCTTCTTGAAGACTAAATTTGCCTCTTTTAATATCTGGTCTAAGATAATTCGTCCATCGCAACCTGCAACTTTTCCCGCATCTTTGTAATCCTGTTTTCATATCAACATTTATTTATATAATCATTATATAAACTTATATAGTAGATGTAGATTTAAAGAAGAGCTAGACGAGTAAAAGAAGTAAAACCAGCTTTTGTAGGCAAAGCACGCCAACTTCCATGGCCGTGTTCTTCAATGTAAGCTAAAAGCTTCTCATCTTCTTCAGGAGTCCATGGTCCTTTCTTCAATCCTACCTTATCACAACATGGAGAACGCCCCATTTTCCAACAAAAAATCGATCGCTAGCTATACTTTTATATATCAAAAAGAAAATATATGAAACGATAATTTTAGAGACTTCGATCGATGTCGTCGATCGGCTTGAGAAGTACTTTTGATTTGGGTTTGAATTTCAAAAGATAAAACAGGATACAAGGTATGAGCTCTTTCCCTTTATATACTTGCAACTATACGTACACCCCTCTACATATATGTTCTTAAAGGCTAGTACATTAATAAATACTAGTTCATTGTATACTCATGGATATAAATTATTTTGATGGACCATTTTTTAATTTTACAAGCGTTTATTTAATTGTGGAAGGTAATTCTTCTACGGAAGAAATAGATTCTCACATAATTAAGTATAACATCATTGTACGTAGTCATGTGACAAGTTAGTGAAATATACATTATCTGTTTATGAATCATTTTTTTCGTGAAAAAGCCATCTCCCTTTACTTACAGGGCTATTTGGTAAAATGAAGGAATGATTTAACTAACACATGTGTGAACGTTTTAAACCAATTTACTCTAAGTGTCGATCTCTATAGACTGGTCTCAGAATTAATATGTACACGGTGCCAAAACTACAGACTAGAGTCCAAAACCTTTAAATCATTAGGAAATAAAAATGTCACTAAATATTTGTTTCAAAGAGTGGAGTTAGAATTTTAAATTGTAAATCTAATTTCTTTTACAGGTTTTATTTTCAAAGATATTTTAAATCGTAGTTACATTTTCTTATGCTTTTCGTTTAAAAATTAAAAAAAAAACATGTAGAATTTTTGCATATTTTTCGTTTACTTTCTACCGAAAATTTCAACTCTAGCTCGTTGGTTTTTGTTTAATTACTGTTTTTAGTTTCGTAATCTCACTTAAAATTTACACTATCGATCACCAACGTATTCAATCACATGTCACTTTCGAAATAAACATATTTATTATAGTCGTCAAGTGGTATTAATTATGACAAATCATCTATAAACTCGTTTTGTCGTATATAATTAATTAAATTAAAAAGGATATTATTATATGAAAATTGTTGTTTTATTAGGTGACCCCTTTTTGAATTTATTAGTAGATAAGTACGTGTGATTAGGTTCATTATTCAACATATCCGATGAGTTCTAGTTCTACACTTATGAAATGGTTAGTGATCAGTTGTTAACCGTATTCACTTGAATTTTTTAGTCACTAACGTATGCAGGCCACTTAGGTTGTAACCTAGTGGTAAGTTACTAACAGTTGAGTTCAAATACTGTTGAGTACAAATTGGAGTACATTTATGAGTTGTTAAAAAAAACTAACAGATGTAGAAATTTAAATTATTTAAAGTTAGGGCTGTTTTTCAAATTGATTGAATGTGTCGATGGGTTTAACAATGATAATTTAATTTCTAAACTTGCTAAAAATGTAAGCAATATGGCTTTGTTGATAATGAGTTTTGGTGTTTTTAGAAGTTTAAATTTTCTTTTTTCAAAAATAGACTATCATTAAAATAAAAACTTAATTTGAGTGGAGGAAAGCTACAACTTTTATTTCAAAAGAACAAGATTAAAAAAAACTAATTTAAGGTTTTAAGAGTTTTTAAAAGGGTTAATAATGGTTTAACCATCAAAGATTTAGTTCAATTTCGGTTTAATCATCAAAGTTTTTTCAAACAATTTTACCATAAAGTTTGAATTTGTTATGATTTAATCCTCAAAATTAAACATTCTTTTTGGTTTAGACCTTAGTTTTTTTCCAAACGATTTAACTCTTAATTTTTTGTTAAAAAATAGTTTAACCCTCTAAGTTTTGTTAAGTTTTTAATAAAACTAAAATGTATAATCAAGTAGAGAGGGTAAAATCAAAAATCATACAAAGCATAAGTGATTACTCAATTTTTTTAACAAAATTTCAAAGTTTAAATCATTTGGAAAAAACTTTAAGCTGCGTTTATCCAGAGAAAAATTTTCTATTTTTCGTTTTCTGTTTTTCTATGAAAATTAGTAGAGTTTTCTTTTTTTGATAAAAAAATAGAATACGTATTTAGATGAAGGGGTGGAGTTTTTCTTTTTCAGAGAAAAATAAAAAACATGTTTAGTTGAAGCGTTTTGTTGAAAATGTTATTTGAAAAAGTATGAAAGTTTGAAAATTTTGAAGAGTTTGGGAAAATGAAAGAGTTTTCTGTTTTTTTGGAAAAATGTGTAAATGAACATGTTTTTTAATTTCTAGTTTTCTTAAAAAAACTCTGAAAAAATGAAAGATTTTTCTAGAAGTGAACGCAGCCTTAAGTTTTAAATCATAACAAATTCAAAACTTTATGGTAAAATTGTTTAAAAAAAACTTTGATAATTACACCAAAATTAAACGAAAATCTTGATGGTTAAATCATTATTCACCCTTTTTAAAATGTAATATTATGCAAATAAAAATATTCGGCCTTTGGTAATTATGTATGTCATTAGAGTTTAATTAAAACTAGATTTACTATATCAAATTCTTTTAATGAATAAAAGTTTTGGCTCACAACTTTCAATTTAATCTACTAATGCTTTTAATCAAACTTACCCTACATCTTCTAATACAATCTTCTAATATAATAATAATCTTTTAATTAATATAAATAAAGAAATAATATGCATCAAATTTATTATATGATTTTAACTTTTCATTTAATAAAATAAAACTAATTGTTTAATCTTAACTATCTATTTAATCAAAATTGAAATTCTAATTTTGACCTTTGTTGGTCAAGATTAAATTAAAATTTTTAGATGAGTTTCATATATGCCACTCTTCAAACTTAAAATAAAATATTGTCCACTCTAATTTACAAATATTATATTTAACTTTTTATATCATTTCAGAATATCATTTTTAAGTAAATTTTTAATTTTATCATTTTAAATATTTTATAATTTTTTTTAATTATAATTAATAAAGACTTGACCTTATTTTCCTAATTGTAACAACAATGATCGATGTTCGTACAAAAAATATAATTATATCTCTTCGTATCGTGATATCACATCTACCTCCAACCTCGTGGCGAAGCTTCCACCACTACTATGGAGTTGACATCGTCTGTCACCATTTTTTAAAATTCTCATTACTTTGTGTTTTATTATTATTTAATATCTTTTTATTAATGTTTAGTATTTATAATTTTTAAACGAACCCCACATGCATTTAATCTAGTAATAATATAAATAAAAACTAACTGTGAGAAAACTTATTGTACGATCTTAACCTTTCATTTAATAAATCAATTTTAATTATACAATCTTAACTATCTATTTATTTAAAATTAAGCAATCAATTATAACTTTTACAAGTTGTACAGAGAACCTAAATGTATTTCATAATTTCCATGATTTAACCTATTAATTTGGTTATTGTGATCTTATCACCTCCCACTTTTCAACTTCCTCGTTTTTTTACATTTTTCTAAACTCTTTTACTTCTCTAAACTCTCTTAGTTTTTCAAACAACTTTAAAAAAAAAACACGTCTACCAAATATGTTTTTCTTTTTTTCTAAAAAATAAAAATTTTACTCCTTCATCTAAAAATGTTTTTATTTTTTTCAGAAATATAAATTCCATTTTTATAGAAAACCAGAAACAAAAAACTTTTCTACTTTTAAACGCAACCCAAGATTCTTTTCTTTTTCTCCAAAGTTTTTGTTGCATCCACGCTGGTTTGGGTTGAAAAAGGGTTTTGAGACATTTATTTCAATACAAATTCTTGCTTTAAAAAAAAATAAAAATCATACCTTTAATAAAAACAAACAAGGATAAGATTCAAACATCAAAACTATCGCTTATAAATTACTTAGAAATTATATTTAAATTCAGAAATAAAACTTTTTAAAAAAACCAATAAACCTTATTTCACTTGTATCCGTCATCCATGTATTCTAAACCTTGTCTGATGCTAATAAATATTTATAAGAAAATGGATTAACAACTTACTATTATCACCTTTGTCCTCCGATCTTATTTTCGAAAAATATTTATTAAAAGTTTAAGGATTTATAATTAGATTATATATAAATTAAGAAAAATCATTTTTTTACTGATTTACTTTTACCTATGAATTAAATTATGATACATAAAATCTACTAATTTTATTTTAATTTCTTCTTTTGGTTTTACTATTTGTCTAACTCTATTAATTTGAAAGATGAGCACTACGATTTACCAAAAAGATGAGAGCTTGTATATCATCATGCTAAATATTCATATTCATCCTCCTACTTATTAGATAAAAACAAAATATGTGTATTTTACAAAGTCTTAAATAACGTGAGATTTGGGGTGACAGCGTGGTCAAGTTTAAAACTTTAGAAGCCATAAGGCCTATTATGAGGTCATAGTGTTTTATAAGACGTGATTTAAAACAAGAATTTTGCAAATATACATACAAAATTATAGAAACAAAAATAAAAAATCATATGATTATAGACTTCCATCGTCATTCATCAATATTCTATTTACTTTTTCGTATATCCAACTATCCATTATAACTGAAAAGGCACGGCTTATAACATGTAAAATCGTGCCTAGCTAGCTGACGTACGCTAAGCTTTACACCGAAACCTTAGACTGTTTCGTACCAACATAGTCAAATCTCAAATCTTAACGGAATCCTAACAAGACCATAACAAACTTTTTAAAATCTTGGTATTTTGTAAGAGGAAATAAAAATTTTAAAAATTAAATCTTATATATGATATTTGTAGGGGATAGAAAGTATTTATTATACGCAACTGATGAGTCAATGTGCAATAATGGTACTACCCTGGCAAATTAAATGAGAAGTAGTGCTCTGTTTACGATAAGAATGTCTTTTTCAACATGCAAGATAAAAAATTAGCTTACCTTATTGCATTCGTTTGGTAATGTATATAAACTAGGATATTGTGTACACGATTCGTTGTGAAATTTTGTAAGCTCATTCTTTTAGAGCATGTGGTGTATATGTTTGAAGTATCTTATGCTTCATTGTCACATGTTAGGTTTATGAGGCTCATCATTCCTTCGAGCCGATCAAATCCACGACTCTTAAACCTACCGCTCCTGTATTAATGCAAGAGCATCCCACATCGGTGAAGCAAGAGGGATTCATTCTTTCTTATAAGGAGTATAGATCTTACTTCTACCATATGACGCGTTTTAAAACCGTGAGGGCAACCCAAAGCAGACATCAACTCCACATCAGCATAACCACTCCATACTTCAAGCATGCTTAAATCCCCGTACTACCCACGTTTCGTATGCTTAAAAGATTTTTTATTTTAAAAAAATACTCTCTCTCCTGTTTCCTCTCTCCTCTCTCCTCTTTTCTCTCTTTCTCTCTCCTCACTGTCTCCTCTCTCTCCTTCGGCATTCAGTCACCGAATAACCAAGAATTGCAACGGTACCTAAGGCTGGGAGGTGGTGTGCCCCTCAGTACCAAAGTTCTAAATCAACATACCGATGGTATGCTTAGAGTACACCCATCACTCTTATGGGCATATTACACCACCCATATATAATGAACTTTATAAATAATAGAATAACTTGTAAAAATTTTGACATTGTAAGCAATTGTGACCTAAAATAACATGTCACATTCAATTAATCAGTTTTTGTCAAGGATTTTCCAGAATCCTGCCAAGATTCCATCGAAAATGTGCATCTTTTTTCTCATTCCTTTTCTTGATCAACTTCTATCTAGATTTTATGTTGTCATTTTTGTTAAAAGCTCATTTCCAATATGCACATGATTTAAGCCCAATCACACAAATGTTTGCAACCGATCTACTTATTTGATGCAACCTTAAAAATACTAATTTGAAACATCAAGAGTTACCGATTTGCTTACCAACGGAATCGATTAATCTCCATAGATCTGCTTGTTCGATTCATCAAGTACTCCCCAATGTTTGATTTATCAAGCTCTAATTCTAAAGGTTTCAATGTAAAGATGATCCGCAAAAAAACAAAGGTTCGACTCTAGAGAGAAGAAACGAACATGTTGCCCTTCTTTTAAAGAAATTAATAATTTAACTTTATAAACTTTTATTTTCTCATATAACGCAAATGTTATCACACCAATCATTTGTATTTTTATTTTAGTTCGTCAATTCTATTATTCTATTTCTATTGTTTTTATAGTATAGAAGTAAAGTTTACTTAAAAGTTATAATGTTATGTTTGATGTGACTTAATTGGCTATTTTATATATTGAATTAAATACAAGATAAAAAAATGTATGAATATGAAAGCAAAAGAAAGATTCAAACAACTAAATTACAATAAATTAACTATTACAAAACATTTAATAAACAAATAAATAACATACATAATAATATTATATAAAGCATCCAAAATAAAAAACCAATTGCATAAATGATAAAAAATCATCTAATATAAACATGTTGCCACATATTTGGAAATCTAAAAAAACAAATGGTGGTGGGAAAACGAATATAACCTAGGCTTATAACAACTACCCTTATCAGCCCCGTTAAAGTCATTAATCTGATTACAGCCCCTTCAAACTTGTTATATATAGTATACAGCGTATGTTATAATAACCCATTTATAATTAATAGTTAGAAAACAATTTTATGTTTTCCAATCTCCACTTGCACTTTGATTTACTAGATTATATAAATGGATTAGGGTTAATTACTACGGTTCATTAGAGTTTTTCTTGTACTTAATTTATTTTATAAATAGTAATAAATAAAATACACAATGGATATATAATAGTATATTACTCCGATCGATTCTAGAACTTTTTTCCACTACAGAATAATAACCAAAATATAAAAGAATTAAAAAAATAAAACCTTCGAGACAAAATGGGGCCGGGTCGAGAAACTTTGAAGTTCCATTGAATGAAAAACTAATTGTTTTTTAACAAACAAACAAGATTTTAAATTTCGACGACAAGAAACTAACATCTTGGTTCTTAGTTTAGCAATAATTTTTTTTTTGTCAGGCAGCTATAAAAATCTTAACTAGTAACATTGCTAAAATATACTAAAATCCATATTTTGGTAGGCTTAATTAACCGGTGGTACGTTTATGCACCCACTTCCATATAAAGAGATTCGTCCCTGACAATACCTACGGGATTTTCATATATCCAGACCTAAATATCATATAATAAACCAATATGTATTTTATGTAATAGAAGTACACATTTTACGATTCTATTGACGTAGCATTACATTTTGCATCCGGTATAGTTATATGTAACATTTCAGCTTATTTCTCGACGTAGTGAAAGTGATTGTACATGGAGTTGGGGAAAGTGAATCAATCAAAATTGTCACATTGCAAGAGTAGTTAGGTCATCTAGCAATGAAGATCCTTTTATGAAAATGTATTGATTGTGGATAACAATAACTATTAAATCTTTGTTGTTTCTTATTCGAAGATTGTTAGGTCAGAGAACGTGAAGAAGTAGAAGCGACGAGCCATTATTTTTATGTTTCTAATAGAATCAATAGTTTATCTTGTACTTTATAAATAGTAACGATTTCTGATAACAATACGTGTTTTAATATCTTATGTATATGTCAATCTTTAATAATAAGATCAAAACTATGAGTTTGATTCTTCTAATATGTATGTCCATAATTATGATTTGCAGTTATAGTAGTTACTTTAATCTCTTAACAAATAGATTATTTTTCTAACTTGTCAATTAAATGGTGATATAAAGTTGTTATTTGCTCATTAATTGTTTAAGAGACCATCAAATTTAATCAAACTTTGACATATGACCTTTAATCCCAAGTGTTCACCCATAATTATCATCTTATTTGAAATATATTACTTTACATAAACCTCTCAATTTCTAAAAGAATGTCACCTACAACTCCTCCTCTTTAAATTCTCAGAATTACTAAAGATTAAATATTTTAGAAATTTATTTATTTCAAACATCAACTTGCAGTATTTTTTTTTTTTAAATTTAAGGGAAGGATAATTACATTACAAAGCCAACACACAACATGTAGTTCGACCCTGTGATACTGTATTACTCTGTGTGTGTATAAATGCAATGTAAACTGTGGAAAATTATAGTCTGTAGAAAAGATGGTGAACCCTACGTACTATTAATAACACCCATTAAAATTACAAATAGATAGCCAAGATTTCTTTTTTTTTCCCTTTCTTTCTAGATATCTGATTAAGGGTCTGTTTGTTTTTCTTTCTTATTAAGTGCTGTCTGGATAAAGTGTCTGTCTAGATAAATAGGTCTGTATGGGATAAGTAGTACTGTTGTTTGTTTTATGTTAAATGAACTGTCTGAATAAGAAAATAGAATAAAATCATTAACTTAATGTGGAAAGTATCATACTCATAACTTATTATATTAAGTCCTCTTTATGGATTAAGTAAAAAACAAACAATACTATTATAACTTACCAGAATAAGTTTTTTTCCTCGTTAAGTAAAAATCAAACACTAAATAAGGAGGAAAGTGGGAGACCAACAAATAAGACAAGCAATGTCTAATGATGACTTGACAATTTCACAGTTGTATAAAATTCATCAGAACCCAAACTGGAGTAGACAAATCAAGCGATGGGCTAATTAAATTGCATGGGGGTTATGGCCCATGCATATACAACATTCAGATGGGTCTGGTGGAGTGGTGGTTATTGTATGTTATCAACAGCCAACAGGCTTGTTTTCTTGTTAACCCACTATATATAGAGGCTCTTCACCAACTAGTCTTGCTTTAATGTAATCTTTAGACTAATACTATAAATTTCATGTCCCCAACTTCAGTCATTATGGGTTCTCATTAGGGTTACGAGTAACCGCGTTTGGTTGCTAAGATCTGGGGTACAAAATGTTATGTATGTATATAGCCTAAAAACTTACAAAAATTCACTTGGTGCAAAACTAGAGCAAGATTTGTTTAATTTTGATGACTAGTTTATAGGACATAAGGCAAATTAGGGTTTCTACAAAGTGGCTTGTAATTCAGGGGCCTAAAATTCTGGATGAATAGAAATCCCGGTTTAGTTATATTTAAATTAACGGCCGTTAGTAATTACTCGCTAAAACAATGTTTTGCAAGTAGAATAATAAAATATTTTTTTAAGCAAAATAAAGTTTAAATTTCTAATTTTAAGTTCACTCCGGAACTTAAAAACTGAACCAGAAAAAATCTGAATGGAAAGATTGCCGGATTGGATTACTCTAGACCAATCAGAACCGAAAAAGGACCAGACCGAAGTAAAACCGTGCGAGACTTGCGCAAGATCGCATTGATAAAAGACCAGACCGGATAAAACGTAGAAACAGATCGGACCGGAAAATGTCATGTAATCATGTCTATGGATTGTACTATTGTCTACTGCTAAACATAGAACAAGGAGTTTGGATTCTAATATTTAGGTCCTGTTTGGTTCACTGCATTTCGTGGGATTTCGTGGGAATTGGATTTCAAATGCTGGGAAATGTTATGTTTGTTTGAAAAAAAAGGAAGGGATTTTAAATGCTGGGAATTCTTTAAAATCCCACAAATTACCTTACACAAGGGATTTTGGAAATGCATCCACCCCCCATGGTATTTCAAAATGCTTTGTATGAAGGATTCT
>JAUEJL010095465.1:0-13760 GCA_032274825.1 Drosophyllum lusitanicum
TGGTCTCATCATACCCGTCACTAGGACGGTCTCGTCTCACCCGTTGTCGTCACAACGGTCTAACATACCCGGCACCGGAGTGCTGGTCTCATACCCGACACCGAAGTGTACGGTCTAACATACCCGTCATCGGAGTGAACGGTCTAAACATACCCGTCACCGGAGTGAACGGTCTAAACATACCCATCACCGGAGTGAACCGTCTAAACATACCCGACACCGAAGTGTACGGTCTAAACATACCCGACACCGAAGTGTACGGTCTAAGCAAACCCGTTACCGAAATAAACGGTCTAAGCACAATCAACTATAACTCGTACATTCATACATATCTGTTATTCACATACATACATAGCATATGGAATCTATTCAAGTTATAAGTGAAAATACTCATCTGTCAGCTGTCTTAGCTACTTGATTCTTACAGCAAGACTCTCCTTGTTTTACGCTTTCACTGACTGCTACCTGACCAAGTCTAAGCATTGGTTAATACTGGGTTTAACTGTTACTGAAAGCGCATGGACTTATGCTTGCTACATGAAAGTCGCATGGACTACAATGAAAGTCGCATGGACTACTGTACATCACCTAAAAGTTGCATGAACTGCTACATGATACTAAAAGTCGCATGGCACATCCACAGGCCAACTGAAAGTCGCATGAATTCACAACTAGGACTGAAAGTCGCATGGCACATACACAGGCCAACTGAAAGTCGCATGAACTAGCATATTTCACGTGAAAGTCGCATGGTGCATACTCATACACTACTGAAAGTCGCATGGACTACTATTCACCTCATGAAAGTCGCATGGAATCATACTTAACACATAAAAGTCACATGGAGGATATTCAAAGTCGCATGAACTAGCACTTATCACATGAAAGTCGCATGGCATAACATACAAAGCCTGAAATTCGCTTGAACTCACATACAACACATGAAAGTCGCATGAAACACTATTCATCATATAAAAGTCGCATGAAACAATATTCATCATATAAAAGTCGCATGAACTGATAATGGATACATGAAAGTCGCATGGAACAACCTACAGCCCAACAGAAAGTCGCATGGCACATCCTAGGCTCATGCGACTGTCGCATGGCACCCCCAGGTGTCCATGTGACTGTCGCATGGCTCACCTTCTTCACTGTAAGTTCATCTTTTACAAAAACCCAGACTCCATAGCCATAATCAAGCTTTCTAAAAACTCAATCAATTCAACTCAAACTTGTTGCAAAACATTTCTCCACTTATATAAAACCTTCCTTTAAACTTGGAATCATTTTATATCAACATTCAAGGTGTTCTTGGTGAGCTACTTTTCCTGGGTTTTACTTAAACCCTCTAAACCCAAAAACCCCAGACTATAATCATTCAATCAACACTCAACCATACCAAGAAGGATGGCTACATGATTCTAAAGATCAGAGAAACATTACCTGATGATTTCTTTGCTAAAACTCTCAAGTTCCAACAATGGAAGAAACCTTCTTCTCCTCTTCTCGTAGCTTCTCAAATGGCACAGAACACTCACACAAAGCTTGAATGAATGCAACAGTAACTTGGCTCTTGTGTGGGAGGCTGTGCCCTAAACCTCTATATATATACTCTCAAACCCCTGTTGTGGGCCTAGGCCCGTTTCCATATCTCAAGGCCATTTCAACCACCACTCTTATTGACTTAAAATAACTATAAGCCCAATCTATTCAATAAATTCCATCCACAACAAACACACATATATCTATTTAAGATACAGGTCCATCATCTAAATAATTCCCAATCATATTGTGCATAAATTGCCCATAATATTCATTACAATATTCTTGTACATTTTAAGACGTGGGTATTACACCACCGGTAGCCGTCACCAAGGGGGAGAGTAACGGGGATGAGAGACGAAAAAATTGTGAAATCTATGGTCACAGGTGATGGTGATGGTGATGGTGATGGAAGGAATTTGAAATCCATCCAATTTTGGAAGGAATCTGAAATCCCTCAGATGAAGGAATTTGGATTCCATTTAGAAATCCAATTCCTTTAACTAAGTTGAACCAAACATGGGATTTCCAAGGAATTGGATTCCAATTCCTTTATGTGAGTAGTTGTTTTCAAACCCTAAAAAGGGTTATAAACTTTTTACTTTTGACACTAAAACAGTTATAATCATGTAAATGACTTAACTTTCTAACATTTTTTATGATGACCAAACTCTTTTAAGTCCTGATGATGTGACGAGAGAGTCTAATGTAGGTGAAGACAGTACATGACTCGTCCTTATGGTGGTGCTCTTGGTATTGCCGAGAATGAGTTTGTTACAGCAACACAAGATGTTGAAAATAACTCTCGATATTCTTCCAAACAATGAAAATATACCATACTATATAGAACAACCAGCAGAGTCTGTTTTTAGGAGGTCTAATAGAACACATCTAGTTTATATGCAAGAGTTTCCATTCTTTAGGCCTTTTCTTAGGGTTTTCCTTGTTTATGTTAATAGTTGTTTTGAGTTTAGCATGCGAATCATGTTTTTTCAACATCCCGACCATTCAAGTTACTAACGGATAAGTTTAATCACCAAAGGTGTTTTTGTTGGTAAAATACCAACGATTATAAGTAGGTTTTTGGCTATAAAAAATACGGGTTAAGATCCTCTCATGTTGTAGTCAAACATGACCCATTATGCTTTCTCTTACAAACATGAGAGTGAGACCTACAAAGGGACTCATTTTTGACTTATAATAAGGAACTTACTCTCATGTTTGTGAGAGAACATGAGGGTCATGTTTGAACACAACATGAGAGAATCTTAACCAGAAGTATCATGTAAATTTTTAAGACCTGTGCGAATAGGAAAATTGGGCCCCCTTTTATACACACATATATAATAAAAAATTTAGTGAAACTAGGATATTTGTTATATCATTATTTAAACAAAAGAACCGTAGAATAAATATTCTATACTACATAATTTTATGAATCGTAAAGTTCTTCTAACATTATTGGAAGCAAAGTTTTGAATCAACTCTTCATAACCAATACCTTCCAAAATATCGTTTTTAATAGCTATCATTTTCAATTCATTAAGTTTTTATTGTAACATTCTAGATAGTAAGACTTCAATAACTTAAGTTTTTAAAAAGCTTGTTTATGCACATGTCAATATTATTGGATTCAACAAAGTCCATTGAAAATACATGGTACTAAAATTTTAATATTCAATCACAGGTGATTCAGTATATAATCACATGTGAATTACGAAAAATTATAAAAATATCACTCCGTTCAAATTTTTAAAATTTAATCTGGACCATTGATATCATTGATCCAAAGGCTAGAATTAGTTCTTTAAGAGTATGATTTAATCATGAACTATATTAAACATTCTTTATATATATAATACGTGTATAAAAATTTGAGCCTCTCTGAAACATAGGATCTGTGGGGTCCCACCTCCTACACTCTCTCAAAAACAATCCGATGTTTACCCCAAAAACACCAAAGGCTAATGTTACTCACCAACGGATATTTCATTGGTAAAATACTAACGTTAGTAAATAAATTTATCCACATCTTTTTCCGACAAGCCATGTCTATTTGTAAATATGTCCATAAGCAGGTTAGCTAAAGGAGCACGCAACACATGTGTTATTAACTTATTATATATAGTGAAAAAATCATTCGAAGACCGATTTTATTATTAGTTTCGCGAGTATTAATTGTAACTGTCATTAATGCTTATTAATAGGGGTAATATGATTTTTTACATAATTTTTCAATCGTAAATTGCGTCCAGATGAGTTGTCATTAAAGATCGAGTCTTGATTTTCCGGAAACAATCATTAATGAGACATTAATGAGCCGTCATTTTTATTGGCAATTGATTTATTTTAATCAAGAGCCAAAATTGATTTTTATAGTACTCGAAATAAAAATGGTTCTCAAACCAACCGATCATCCCCTCTATATATATAGTTAACGGATCCAATACGTACGCAAAGTAATTTGCGAACGTCCGAACAGTTTTAATTTCACAATGGAGACTTAAATTCCTTTGTTTTGAGTGAATAAAAGTCAAATATTGCTACATATTATATTTAATTTCCAGCATAAATGAATTATTTCTTGAAATTTAGAATGGATTTATTGTTTGAAATTATAGTAAAATGTGTTATGTTTTAGATGCAGTAATTTTAAGCCGGAAGTAATGTTTTTAAACAAGATGCAGTTGTATTTTAAATGAGTTCATTGACTCATTCATCCAAGATGTAGTAGTTATAAGAAGATTGTATGTTTTTTATACATGATGTAGTGATTTTAAGCTTGATGCAGTAATTTTATAGACAAGATGCAGTGTTTCTAGCAAGCCTATTTTAAGACTGTTTCTATTGGATCCTCATCCTATCTATATCTATACTACTATATAAAGTATTTAACATTCTCTCTCCTCTTAAAATTTAAGACTTCTTAAAATTCAATCAATATAAAATCTTGACCCTTCATTTAATCTAAATTAATCTCATCCACTCAATTTTTAACTATTTTATTCTCTCCTAATTTACTTTAACTTTTTATTCAAAATATATTCTCTCATACTAACACAATTATCCACCCACATCAACATAATTTTTAAAATCTTATTAACTCTTCTCTTTATTTCATCAATATAAATCTTTTTTCTTATTTTATTGTCTTTTAGAATTTATTTTTAAAATTAATAAAATAGTTAAATGTAAATAAAAGAAAATTTGAAAAAAAACCGGACATGTTGCTGTCTTTTAGAATTTATTTCTAAAATTAATAAAATAGTTAAATGTAAATAAAAGAAAATTTGAAAAAAAACCGGACATGTTGCTGTAGAGAACTTTTTCGTGACATTGACTCGCGCGAATAACATATCATTACATTCTTGAAAGCGAAATATTGTAAACCAAAAACTATTTACCGCCGCAGCATTACGCGGGTATGATACTAGTATATATAAATTATTGCAAATTGAATTCTATTAGTGATTAAATATTGACCGTTACTAATTTTTGGTTTATATATTTTGTAACAGATTTATGTGATTTATTGCATATTAAATTCAACACAAATTTAGTTTAAACTACTTTAAAGTATTGTAAAAGATGTTTTAGTAGTTATACTAATTAACTTAAAAGGGTTTAACCAAAGGGGCTTGCCCTGGTGGTAAGGGAGTTTTCCCAGTGAAGGAGAGGTCTTGGGTTCGAGTCTCTCTGGAGGGTTTTTTCCTAGGAGTAGCTGAGGGTCACTCCCTCGTTGTTGAAAGCAGCCCTACCGAATTAATTAGGGGGATGTAGTTAGAGTGGTTCGAAACCGGGGCCCGGTTTAGATCAACCGGTTTCGATCCTATGCCACTACCGCTTAAGCGAAGTTGTTCAAAAAAAAAAACTTAAAAGGGTTTAAAAAAAGTTAAAAGCTAACATGTTGACTTTAATTAGTCGGTTTTATAATACCACTAGTAAGTAATTTTTTTATCAAGCTAGAAAATTACTTACTAGTGGTATTAGAGTCATCGTTTATGCCCGTTGCAATGTGGATAGTTTCGTTCTACGGTTTAACCATGTTAAGATGCATCTTGTTAATGGAATGGTCCTACGGAAAAGGTTGGATCTTGTAGCCTATCTTTTAAACTTTTAACTGGAAGGCCGGTCTAATAAAGACCTGCGAGTTAAGGATTATTTGATAGTAACCAATTCCCACATCATAGATCTCAAAGCAAATTTTTTTTTAAAAAAATTAAAAAACAAAAAAACCTAAAGCAAATATATAAGCTTAGTCGGCTTTTAGGTCTTAATAAAATCGTTTGTAATTATATTTTATACAAAATCATTGCTGTTACTTAAAAAATTAAGTTGTTTATCAAAGTCTATATTTAACAAAATATAACTACTAAAAAGATTGGCAATTAACAGTTGTTAAAAGTTCAGAAATAGAACAAAAAAGAAATTAAGATTAAACCATCCATTACATTTAGCATCTTTACCTAAAGAAACCTTTGTGCCAAACTTACTTAAGAAACATATTAAATCCAAACCAAAAGAAAAAGACGTTTATAAGTCATATGACAAGCAAAGAGACAAGTTATACTAAAAATCTAGGTTGCTACTCGCTAAACGTTTGGCAATTGTGAGTTCAAGCAGCGCATGGTTATCGTTATTTGATTTGACTCTTCGGTTCATGGCTAGCCTGACTCTCTCTATCTCCTCTCTTAGTTGACTGCTACCCCAGCAGATAAGATATTAGCGGGAAGAGACTCTTGGCTGCTGGAAACTTTAGTCTTGGACAATTTCAGTACCTGCACAGCTTCCTCCACTTTAACAGCCAAAGACTCTGGTGATTCCAAAAGCAGAAGCAGTTCTGAGTTGTCCATCTCCAAAAGCATTCCGGTGATCTTGGCAGCAAGATCGGGCTGAAAGTGAAAGAACAAAAGCCATAAAGTTCTAACTACATACGTACCACAAAAGCGATGATGTAAATTACAACCCTGTTTTAACTACAAATTAATGGATAAATTTTGGTCATGTTTCTATATCCAACAGTTCAAGCAGTTAAGCTAACAGATCTTAACTGAAAAAAAGATGGATAGAACTTGTCGAAAGCAGGATAAAGTGTATTTAAAATGAATAAAACTTCCTAAATCGCTTCAACTTTAAAAAAAAGTTAGATTGTCTTCTAATAATCGGTTTTTTTAATTATATTTACAATACTTAATAATTAATTATCAAATTCGAAGAAATAAATTTATAAAGAAAAGTGTTTGTGGGTAGAGCTGGCCCGTGTGGACCAGTTACCTAGCCTGTGATACTAATACCTTGTGTTGGTTGACAAGCGGATAGAGGCGTTCCCCTAGAATCTGCTTTTGAATCTCTGGGGAAGCAGCAGCAAGCATACTACTCAACATCTCTGATCCCTCGCCTCCTGTTCCAGCAGAAGATGCTGCAATTCCTTTGTTTACATCACGCGTCCCACGTCCATTTGGCACATATTTTACATGTCCTGCAGCCTGCGAAATGAGTGAACCCCAATGAATTAGCACAACAAACAAAATGCTAATCGGTGAAGAATATACACATGTATGTGTTATGATCATTAAGTTGCAATTAGTAGCATCTGGAAAAGATTTCCCATGCTTGATACCAGATTGTTCCTTTTTTTGTCACACAGAGTCGGATACCCGATAGAAATCATCAGCATTCATCAAATGCTCAAAGTTACCATAATGGCTCGACAACAAATGAGCGGTAGTTTTATGTTGAAGAATGATCGGTAGCCCAATCAAGCTTAGCCTAATAGAGTTTAGCCCTTTGTCTAGAAGGTCTTAGAATGTTCTAGAAATGTCGTGGAAGACTTGGAAGGTTATGGAACATTATAGAAGACCTTGAAAAACCCCAACGTTTTAGACTTTCTCTAGGACATGGTAGAACATTGTACGAAACATAGGAAAGCTTGTAATTAATAGACATAGATTACGGTAGATGATTCTATAATAGTCAAAAATGTATTTAGTATCTAGGAAGATCTAGAAACTTCCGGTAAGGAGGTGGAACACTTATAAATAGGATTAGAATTCATTTGCTTCAAACCATGTAAGAATCCAAAAAAGCATGGTGTAGTAGTCTCTTAAGATGTATTTTCTTCTCAAGTGTGTTGCGACAAAAGAGTTATGCTCAACAATTTATAATATATATATATATATATACACACAAAAGGTTGGAAATATTTTTCTTTAAGATGCTTCATCATATGTAATAAAACAAATTCTTACAAAAAAATGCAAGGTAAGCATTACGATCATAAAGGAGGAGGAAAAAAAAGTTGGCGTCACTTTGGTTTTTCGACATAAATTTCTAGTCGAAATTTTTTGATTCTAGACTAGTGGGTTATCATTTTACATAAAGTCAAGAGGGCATATTATCTACGAAACCTACTCCCCGGATGTACAACTACAAACAATTTCGATTTGCTCATTATAGTTTTGTGATGCATGGAAAAATGATTAAAATATAAGATCAACATGTTGCATGCCCCATTAGGTATTTTGTTAGTCTTGATAAGCACATAGTGAGATTGCGAGAGATACAAGAAAACTATCGTCGCAAATGAATCAAACCTGTTGGTTGCTAGACGATTCCTTTGATGTATAACTAGGTTGTTGCCAGTGTGGCATAAATGGAGCAGGACCACCTTGTTGCTGATGCATATGTGCATTCATCCTCCCTCTATTTTGCCTATGGGGCCTTGGAGTGTTTGAAATCTGAAAATATACCCGTGATTTTATTCCTCCATAAACAAAAATGAAAAAAGGTGACAACAAAAAATATTTTCCTTTTCTTTACTCAAGTACTATTATTAATACTTGTAACAGAATTAAAGAATTTACCATAGAAGGTTGCAATGGCCGAAAAGTTGGCCTAGTTGGAGGTGCAAAAGCATTACCCCTCCACCCTGGCCTCATGCCCATAGGATGATACATTAGCCCCGGTTGTGGAGGTATTTCTGAGATAATGCCGGAAGGGGTTGTATAGTAAAAAGGAGAATAACCACTAGGCATGAGTGAACATGAGCCTGCTGCAAGACGAGCCATACGTTGTGCATATTGCATCTGTAGTTGTGTTTGTCTCTCTTCTTTTCTTTGAGCAATGGCTACATACAAAGGCTTTCGATGGAACATGTATCCTGTAAAACATCATTAGATTAACGTAGTAATAAACCAATTAAAGCAACAAGAGTTAATGAGCGTAACTTTTATTACGTCATTAACGAAACTGAAACATAATCTCAACAATCCTATTTTGTTAAGATTGTACAGTATAAAACCAAAAACATAACTAAAGGTTTATTGCCTAGAAGTGTTTAGTATGTAGCGACTTTACCATGTAAGGTATTCACAGCCTTGTTTGCCTCATCTGGTGTAGAGAAGCAGACAAACCCAAAACCCTTGCTCAAACCTTTCTCATCACACATCAATTTGCAAGATGTGATAGTGCCACACTGGCTAAAGTGCCCTTGCAGCTCACCCTCAGTAACATCATCATCGATATTTTTCACATAAACATTTAAGCCCTACAACATATATAATATATTTCAAAATTCTGATGAAAAAGTTTCCTAGGTAACCAAGGAAACTAACAACAAAACCTGTAAGATATACCTGATATTTTAATATTTGTTCTTTCCTCATATCCTCAAATTGACGTCGTAAAAACTGTTCCCTCTCGACTTTCTTTTGAGCCCTTGAAACATACAAAGCCTTTGAACCTGCATTCATACAAGCTCAAAAGAAAAATATAGTCAAAATGGTGACAATTTGACAATTAGATATATTATTATCCTACAAGATAATATAATTAAATACATAACATACCAAGGTTCAATCCATTCATATCTTCTACCGCCTTTTGTGCATCATCTGGATTTTCAAAATTCACAAAACCAAATCCCCTTGAAAGACCATTGTCATCCTTTGCTATAACTAAGCTAATAATCTTTCCAAATTTAGCGAAACTTTGCTCGAGTATGTCTTCAGTGATGTTTGTTTCAAGATTTTTAATGAAAAGATTTGTGTATTTGACAACGGGATTTGGTAATACTCGATCAGTCTTCTTTATGAACTTCCCTACATATCTGCAAAAAAAGAGGAAAAGGTTAAAATTAACCAACAGTTGCATCACATAGAGCAAACATTTCTAGAATTCAAATATTATAATTGATCACTTACATTTGTTTGCCTCCAACATTAGTCCCATTTAGTTTTTCAATAGCAGTATTTGCACATTGTTCAGTTCCAAACTGAACAAAACCATACCCTTTGCTCTTACCGTCCTCATGTGTAACCACTTTACAAGACAATACATTACCACAAGATCTAAACAGTTCTTGAAGTTGGACATTACCAATCGACTCACTCAAATTCTGCAATTAAATACGAAAAACAAACTTAATTAGATTGAAGACAATGAAGACTTGACAATCACACTACAATATGCTAATATAACACTGTTGTGGATTACCTTTACAAATACATTTCCGATACCACTTCTCCGCGCATTGGGGTCACGATGGGACCAACTTACCCTTATCATTTTCCCATATAGAATGGTGTTGTTTTTAGACTCAATAGCATGGATAGCTGCTCAAGTTAAGTAATTGTAAAATTGAAAAAAGTCATATTTTAGAATCAATCAATATATATAATACTTATGGAACTACTATAAAAAAAGAAAAAAACCAATAAATAGCCTAAAGATCATTTGTATTCTATTGATGAAAAATGAAGGCCCGAACAAGGAACTCCATGAATTGACACTATGATAGAAAAATATGAGTTCCGCACATTCCTTATGACATAGACAACTCATGTTCATATATAGTATATTTGTTTGATCTATTCAAACAAAAGTTTTACTTTAGATTATCATTTTTATGACTACTAGCCACGAGAGTTATACAACTACATATCAGTTATAATACATTAAATGAATCGGTTTACCGTTTTTTAAAAGAACATATATATACTCACTCTTCAACCAATAATAAAAAACAAATATATGCAAATTCTATCATGCAATTTAGAAAGTGTAATAACAATCTCTATAAATAGTTATGTAATCGCTATAAGAACTTCCAATATTTATACATACACTCACAATCCTTGAAACATCTGATCCTAAGTGTAAATCAAGTATGTATATGTCTAATTAAAGAACCAAATCATAAAACGCAACATAGGAAATGGTGTTAAATAAACATCAGACACTGAAAATCGCAATAAAAAACTACGCAATTTGTTAATTCATGAGCGTTTTATGTTATGCATGTTACATTAAACAAATTCAACAAAGTTGTAATTTAACAGAAACGATCGACAAATTAAGATCACGTCGATTGTCGAATTAAACAAATTAATCACGTTATTGATAATTTTAAAACAACGATCGATAACTAAAAATTAAGAAACGAATCGGGAATTGATCGATTGATCGGATCGGATGTATACATACCGTCTTGAGGAGAGAGAAAGTTGACGTATCCGTAACAGAGAGAACGACCGGTGGAGGAATCACGACAAACGCGGACCGATGAGAGGCTTTGGTACTCCGAGAAAGCGTTGCTTAGTTGCAGATCGTCGATCAGCGGATGCAAGTCGCCTACGTACAACGATGCAGGTGGAGGCGTCATGATCGACGGCGTAACAGGTGGTGGTGCTGCCGCCATTGTTAAATTGCACTAGAAGAATTTTGCAATTTTCTGACGACAATGTTAGAGAGAGAGAGAGAAATAGAGAGAGAGAATGGGGGGAAAACCAAGTGGCGTTTCGGTGATGGAATTGAACTTAGGGTTATATAGTAAGAGAGAAAAATAATTTTTTCAACAAAATTAAATTTACAATTTATTACAAAGATATCAATATACTTTTTGTTTACCCTGCCATAATTAATAGGGATATGGATGTGTGTTAATGTGTTATTGTAACACCAAACTCAAATACTCTAATACACATATCTGTTTAATAGAGTGATTTTTTCATTTTAGTATTTATTTATTAAATATATACGTGAATATGATAATATCTAATCAGATACTGTTAACAACATATATCCTTTATCTAATTAATATACAATTTTAAAAACATTTATTGCTATATAAAAAAAGGTTATATATCTTGCTATTAAAAAAATTTATTCAATCACTTTACTCACCAAGTTAAATTAGATCAAAATTATTAGAAAATATGAGAAAAAAGTTAGTAAATTTCATGTGTAATTACTTGGTATTAGTGGAATATAACTTTTTCTATATAAAATAGTTAATTACTTTTTTTCTTACTTCATCAATGTTTAAATAATTATTTTAGAAAATGATTCCATTTAACATTAAATGTAGTCATCCAAATCAAAGATGTTACACTTTTACATACTTTTTTTTTCTTTCATAAAACCAATAGATGTAGTGATTAAAAACTAATTCTATTGCTTAATAATTATGTAATTTTTCTATATTCAAAATATTTTTATTTACTTGATATTGGGACAAATAATTAGTAATATTCTTTACGATGTTAGAATGATAAGAAATTCGCATATTAGATATATATCAAGTGAGTCAAAGATCAATACTCATTACTTTACGTTGGGATACATCTTATTTATATATTACTATATTAGATTAGATTAGATATAAATGAATTGATTTAAGAAAATAATAAATATTAATAAAAAGGTATTAAATAATTATAAAATATCAAAAAATATGAATTTAAAAGATGAAGAAAGCGTCGTCGACGTGAGATTAAGGACAAACGTATGGAAAAAACATGATATTATTATACAAATAGACGTGATTGTAAATTTTTAAGCTCTTGATTATATTATAAAATTTGGTTGTATTGTTTTTTAAAAAATAAAGTTGATTATATACAATTATAACTAAGATAAAGTTCGTTATACTTTCATGTAATTTATACTTATTCATATCTATATTTAAACTACTATATAAGCCATTTAATATTATTTCTTCTCCTTAACTTTAAAAGTTCTTAAAAGTAAACCAAAATAACATCTTGACCTTTCATTGTATCTAAATAATCTTATCCACTCAAATTTTAACCATTCGTTCTCTCTCATAATTTACTTTAACTTTTTATTCATTTAAAATATACTCTTCACTAACACTCTCTTTCACACGGACACAATTTTCAAAATCTTATTAACTTCTCTCTCCTAATTTCATAAATATAATTTTTTTCTTATTTTAATGTCTTTTAGAATTTATTTAAAATTAATAAATAGTTTATGCAAATAAAAGAAAATTTGAAAAAAAACAAACATGTTGCTTAAGAAAACTTATTCGTTACATTAAATAGAGCGAATAACATATCATTACATTCTTGAAATCGACATATTATAAAACATAAATTAATAAGTAAATATCAACATGAATAAACATTATAATATTTTCAATAAAATGAATATATTAACTGCAAGTGTTATACTAGCTAGTTTTTATTTTTCCTTTTTTGAAAGACACCAAGTGTTGTTGTAGATTTGTAGTCACAATTTCCAACCTTCGATCGATGGATCAAATAAATTCATTTTGTCCAAGTTCATCGTCATACAAACTCAAACTTGGTAAATCGTTCTAAAGAACGACTACGTTACTAAAATTGATCCATAATATTTAAATAAACTTCTTTCGTTTATGTTGGAGAAAAGGGTTTATATGAAGTAAGAATAATAATATAACTTGGATAATTTCGTGGATCGTGTAGAATACACTTTCCGTAATTTGTAATTCGACCCTATTGCCTGGGGTATCACGAATTCAGATATAAGATAATCCAATAAACTCGATTTGAATTACAGGCTTTATTCAAATCCAAACACATAATGCTTTGTTTTATCTCTCGTTTATTTTGAGACTATTTCGTCAGAATAACGACTTGTAAATCGTACTCTTTCGTATGTATATCGTATGTATACTTTCGCGATTTACGTATTCCACCTCTTCAGATTTTCTATCGGTTTTTTTTTGTGTCCGAAATCAAATGGCCGAGCACCCCCTTTTATAGGGTCAACCGGCGGTTACAAAAAGTGGTTACACGGCGGTTACCAGCCGGCGGCGGCTCCAGGTGGCGGTTGGGCGGTGGTTATTCGAATTTATTTATATATAAATATATAAATAAATTTTGCTACGGGGCGCTGCCACTCGGACCCCCGCCAAGGGCTCGGTGGCG
>JAUEJL010095476.1:0-13760 GCA_032274825.1 Drosophyllum lusitanicum
AGATTACTCTCTCTGCAACAGAATAACAACCTGCCATCACTACAGCCCTACACGTGGCTTTCCCCTCCTATAAACAATCCACGAACTGGGCCTGCTGGGCTGATCCAGTTCAATAAGCCCAGTAGCAGATTCCCTATCAGGGCTCATGAACGTTTGGTTTATTTACAGCCCTATCCTTAGACACCCTTAAGGATGTTGGCCCATAAGATTGCAAACCAATTGTCTCTCTAGCAGATCCTAATATCGAAGTCCTACTAGTAAGTTGGTTCCTAGATTTTCCTTGTAATTCTCATTGAGAAAGTGCACGATGAATTCTAAGGCATAACATAAGGGCACCCAATGACCCAAAAGCGTTTACTACATAAGAACAAAGGTCATATTGAGATCATGAATTCGTGCGTGTTTGCCGGCAACTTAGTTTCTTAGTAAAGCAAGGAACAAAATGTGGCAAGATCGACCAGAAGTCGAATATTGAGTATTAGGCAATAACATAATGTGTGTGTGTGTGTGAGTGAGTGTGTTTGTGTAACAAGCGTGTAGCATACAATATTTACGCTCCACCTTAAGGGAGGTGTTAAAATGTATTAACATCAGACCCAATTATGTATAATAGGTTTGTATCGCTTGGTTAGGATGAGCTCATTATGTATATTTAGACCATATGCCTTTGTAACTTTTTCATATTAATAATCAATATGAGCAATTTTCTCCTGAACTCTCATGCTACCTCTAGAAATTGTCATGTTTTTAAGGGACAGGAGTATGATCAACTACTTTAGTTCTCTACACCCTGGTATGAATAAAAGAGAAAAATTAAGATATAAATGATACCTGATTGTACTTGGCTAAACGCTCTCCTCTACAAGGTGCACCAGCTTTAATCTGACCAGTGGCAAGGCCAACAGAAAGATCAGCAATGAATGAATCATCGGTTTCCCCACTTCTTTGTGATATTACTACTCCCCATTGTGCATCCTTTGCAATTTTCACTACTTCAATGGCTTGTGTCACTGTCCCAATTTGGTTCACCTGTGATCCAGAAAGACCGTCATCATAATTAAACTATACGCTTAGAATTGCAAAAAATAACTAAATAAAATAAATGCAAAATATACACAACATACAAGCCAGTTATGAAATATCAAAGAGACTTCAAACGTACTAAACACATCTCAAAAGATACTTGTGTATTCCGCTATCACATCCCAAACACAATGATCAATGCAAGACAAAACAACATGTATCCGATAATTATGGGGATAAGTGTTATTATCGAAGTTTATCATATTTCCTTTGGACAAGTATTCGGATCAAAGCAATCAAAAGTTTTCCTTGATTGTGTGAAAGAATTACCCTTACAAGTTAAAATACAATTAAAATGGTTACATATAAAAAATACAAAATTATATTTTTCTTTTTCAAAAATCCAAACTAGTTTATAGTTGTTTATATTTATGCCTTTAATATATCTTCAAAGTATTTTACCATCTGTTATATTTGTACCATAATATTTACCATGTACTTTCAACAGACTCCGACACTTGCCTTCTAATAGTTAGTATGTACCTTTTGATTATAATTCAAGCCTTAAACAGGTCGGCACAGGTAACCGGTTCAATAAACATGTCCACGTTAGCGTTGATTTTTTTTTTTTTTGACCCAATTAGTTAAACAAGTCGGATTAGGGTTGAAATGTATGAACCCGTCAATCCGAACACACCAACCCCAACATAACATAAACCCATCAACCCGAACATAACACAAACTTTTTTAAAGGTTTAACCACTCAAATTTTAATCATGTTCCATTTGTGACTTGTGAGATATTGTGAATTTATCAGGTAACCGATTTCAAATGATGTTGTGCACGCCAGATAAGTAACTTTAATGATGTGTCAAAATGACTACTTGATATAAATTTTGCTTATTTTCTAGAGAATACAGGGTAATGTACTATAGGTCAATGTTTACTTAGAGGTACATACTTCACTTTTGCATAACAAAGGAAACCTACTTTTAATAATGTTTATGAAAGGGTAAATTTGACCTTAAGAAAGTAACCTCCATTATCTTGATCCTGGTCGCGATAAACTCACTCCTAAAGCAGTCAAGTGTGTCTTCATCGGTTACTCCCGACTGCAGAAAGGTTATAAATGCTACTCTCACAACCTTAACAGATATTTCAAGGTCACGGATGTAACATTTTTTGGCCATCAAGTATCCTGTGTTCCTAGTTCCCTCAATTGATCCTCCTTCCTCAACTGCTTTGTCGACCTCATCCACCTTCACCCACTCCTACAAATGCTGAAAGCACATATCCACCCATTGCAAGGGAGCCTGACTCATCCTCTGCACCGGTTAATCCTTCCGCTACAGGTCTATTGATAACCCTCCAGTTACACAGAGAAAAGGTACAGGCTCCACTGCAAACCCTTGTCCCATTTATAATTATGTCAGCTACAATCGTTTGTCTACTACCTTCTCAGCTTGTGTTACCAGCCTTGCATCCGTGACTATTCCTAAGACAATCAATGAGGCCTTATCTCATCCAGGTTGGCGCAAGGCAATTGTAGATGAGATGTCAACCTTACATGAGAATGGGACATGGGACTAGGATACTGCTGGATATTCACTCCTAAAGTCGGGCCGGATGAAAACAGACATGATGATATTTCCCAGGCATTGAGGTTGCATAATCCAAAGATGGGATCTCGATATCTCAAAGGAAGTATGCTCTAGATATTTTAGAGGAAGCACATCTACGTGAGTGCAAACCTGTTAGGTCTCTGATGAATCCTAATGTCAAACTCCTACCACGTCGGTCGGCTCAACTATCTCATAGTAACACGTCCAAACATTACCTTTGTTGTGAGCATAGTCAATCAGTTTCTCAATGCTCCGTGTGACACTTATGGGGAAGCTGCTCTACAAATTCTAAAATACATCGAAGGAGCTCCAAAGGAAAGGCTTGCTATATGAGAACAAAGGGAGTATAGAGATAACTTGCTACATAGATGATGATCATGGCAGGTGCCCCTTTAGTAGAAAATCCACTTTTGGATATTGTGTTCTCTTTGGAGGTAACTTGGGTCTCTAGTAGCCAGATCGACTGCCGAAGCAGAGTATCGTGCCACGGAAAATGCAACATGTGAGCTAATGTGGATCAAACAAATCCTTAAGGAACTAAGTTTTTGCAAGTTCTCACACATAAAACTTATATGTGATAATCAAGCTGCTCTTCATATTGCTTCCAACCCAGTATTTCATCAAAGGACAAAATATATTGAGATTGTCCGTCATTTCAACAGAGAAAAGCTGGTAGATGGTCTTATTATCACTAAGTTTGTTAATTCAAATGAACAACTTGCAATTACAAAGCTTCTAAGAGGACCCCGAGTCGAATACATACATATATACATATGTGTGTGTGTAACAAGCTTGAGGGGGAGTGTTGAAATTGTAGTCTTTGTAAAAATACAGGGAATGTTATTGTAAATAGTCCATTCCTTGTATAGGTCATGTACAAATACTTTGTACCTCTCTCTTTTTTCAAATTAATGAGAATCGGCCATCACAATAACTCTCTCTGATTTCATAATAATAATAATAATAATAATAATAATAATAATGACAATACAAATAATAATAAGTATTAAATAAATAATTTTAATAAAATCCATGTCGTGAGCCAATTATGTCATATCATTAATTGTGTGTGTGTATATGAGTGACCAATATTCTATTGCAAGTCAATTCTTTTTCAAAATTTCATGACACGGGAACAAAATCGGAACGAGTGGAACCTTTTTTCACAAAAAAAAAATTGAGTAACCTAGATAGAAGGATGGAAAATTGGAGAAACTTGCCAACTTGGTTATTATATATTCACATTCTCCACCCATGTATGCATAAGAGAATTCTTATAGGCATATATACTGTTCCCAGCAAAACTTCATGAAAAAGCATCAAGCAAATACGATTGTTTTGTCAGAAACTTATTCAAAAGAATTCAAACTTCAAAAATGTTGAGACTTGACACCAAAAGGAGAAACGATAAGGATTAAAGCAGAGTCGAAGTCGTGTTTATAAAAATACCTATCGATACTTAATAGTTTCAGTCTTTCATTTTTTATGTTTTATTTTCTTTAGGGTAAATATTAATAGCATAACATCTGCACGTTAGTCTTATTAACCTCAAGAAATATCATCAGGTCTGTTTTCACTGATTATGTGAAACAATCATCCTTCGATTATTTTGGGTAGAGCCAAGTGTTAAATTTGGCACGAATCCCTAGAATCCTCATTCTTGTATTCTTTTTCCTTTCTGTCAGAAAGGAAAACCTTTTAGAGCATTTACAAATTAGCATGTACCTTGAGAAGAAGAGCATTACAAGCATGTTCATGGATGGCTCTCTCAATACGCTTTAAATTTGACATCAATAACCCATCTCCCACAACCTGCATACAAAATTAACATGTATGACATTTAAGCACAAAGGTATGCATAAAGAAAAAAATGAAAAAGATAAAAAAGGGGGAGGGGGTTCACAAGGGCATATATCGTAAAGAACGTAAGTAAGCTTTAAAAGCACTCTGCAAGAATTTGGATCCAAAAATGTGCCTCTTAATGACCTTCTTGAGGAGGTGATTTATATAAATCAATTTCATTGTTCATGAGTGCACCTAACAAATTACTTAAACTTGATGGGAATCTATGATCATAAGTAATCACTTAACATGTTTCAAAGATTAATAAAAACTTAACAAGGATTTGTGAACAAACCTGGCAAATTCCGAGCCCAGAGAAATACTTGACTTGTTCCCAGTCCTCCATGTCAAATGGATCTTCAATAGAGACAATAGGATAATCTAACATAGAAATCAGTTGGAAGTGAAAAGTCAAAAAAAAGGGAGAAGCATGGTCCTTTAAACGTATGTAATGGCATCAACTACTAAAATGAATCTTGCAAATACCGTCATATACCTCTACATAATTCTTTGTACATCTCAACCATATCTTCTCCTGACTTGAAGTTTTGTCCAGACCTATTAGCAGACTTGTAATCTAAATCATATTTTGTGCCTAACACAAATAATATAGGTGTCAACCTTTTTGCAATAAACAATAATCATGCATAGACAGATCACCACTAAATGAAAAGGTACAGTTGAATTACATTAAAGTCAATTCAAATGTGTCGATTTGGGATATGTTCCATCTCTAAATAAAGAGATCAAACGGGCTTAAGATAAAAGATTTAACTAAAAAAGAAACGCATCACATGGGTCAACTAGTCAAAAGTCATCCGAATTTGTATTTAAAATAAACAAAACCCTTTTAAATCACTAAATTAACAAAAGGTTAGATTATCATGGTAATAATTGTTACTATTAACCCAGCCAGCCACCCATATTTTTCACCTATCCGGTCAAATAACTAATAACATAAGTAGATTACAACAGCATAACAAATTAATCTCTATTACAAGAAAGTATTGACAGTCACATATTATGTCTGATATGGCACGATATTCAAGGCACCAAAAGAGATTTTCATATGTTGAGAGGAATAATAAATATTACCTATGCAGAAATCAGTAGCAGCAACATCAATTGCAATCTTAATTTTTTCATTATACCCGGTTCTGTCAATGGCATCCTTTACAAGATCAAGTGCTTCTCTAAAGCTGCAAAATTATGAAACCCAACATCATGAATGTAACTTTCTAGAAGATCACATCATATTGATAAAAGACATACGTGGAAATGTTAGGTGCAAAACCACCATCTTCGCCAACATTACATCCATGTGGACCGTATTTGTCAGTTATAACAGCCTGCATATGAATCGAGCACATTAAATGTGTAGCAGATGGAGAAAAGAAATGTTATAGTCTTCATAGAAACAAAAATAAACCCAGATTGGAGCATGATGATGAAAAACTCATTTATCTTCTTGAAAAAAGGTAATACACAAAACTTATTTATCTAGACATAGACTTTGTCAACACTAACTGAGTAATAAAATAAATATAAAATGATAACCCCCGATGATTACATGAATAATATACAGTAAGAAGCCACAGGGTTGAATTTGGCAGGAGGAAATCACCTTTAAGTGATGATATGTCTCGGAGCCCATTTGCATTGCTTCTTCAAATCTCCTTGCTCCAATTGGAAGAATCATTATGTCCTAATTCATTTGATATTATTTTTTTAAGACAAATCAACAAAAGAAGTAATAGCTTTCCCAAATTATTAGAAAATTTTACATTGCAAGACAAGTAGCACAAGAAATGTGTTTGTGGTTGTAAAGGGAAAAAAAGTAATAGAAACAAGACGCTAAATATTTACAAATAAGAAATGAAGAAGGAGCTCTAGAGAATCAAAATACAAGAATTAATTTGTTGATATGAAACTAAACACCAACTTACTCTAATAGCCAAATTGTTCCCAGCATGTTTTCCACCACTTATTAGTGTGAAAGCAGGCACAGGAAGAACATGGTTTCCTTTGCCAGACAGATCAGCAATATGTTTGTAAAGTGGAACCTGCAAGAACATTTCGCACATAAGTTTAAAAGTATTATTGAAAAATGGGGGTACGTTGTTTTAATCAATATGGAAATTATTCTACTCTATAAATTATTAATTTCGGTAAAAATTAAATAAAGCTAGTAAACTATGCATGCCTCCTTCTCCGCAGCTCCAGCTTTGCAGGCAGCAATTGACACTGCTAATATTGCATTTCCTCCGAGTTCACCCTGGATAATAATACAACATAAAGACAATTTGATAAATACGAAGTAATAAAATTTCCATAAATTCATGAAACTGAAAAACTTTTGCTCTTGGAACAATGACATCATCAAATTGAAAAACTTGTGCTTGGATGTGCATTTTTTAAGTGATTATGAATCTAATAAGAAGACTTAAACAGCTGACACATGTTACTCAACTAAGCCATAGTGACATCATCAAATTCTCAATTCTGAGAGATTGAGACTGGTTGAAATTTTTCCCGCACATCATGTTGATGTCATTATCCGATCGATTTCTTTTTTCTTTAATGGATACATAAGTTGAGAAATCACGTATAGAACAATTCGAAGTGACTGAGATTTACTGCTATGTGGATTCATCTCCCAAACATTTCCTGGTGATTCTATTAAGTTGAAACCGATTGGCAGCCTAAATTGCAATCGTTCGTCCGATAGGTCATTAATGGAAATGAACCATTGAATTGTGTTATTAAGTTACAAAGTTATTAAGGATAGAAATGATGTTATGATGGTATTAAAGTTTGTATGAAGATTTTTGTATTGCTAATGCTTATCGATTAGCATATCGTTTTGTTATTGGCAGGCTTTAGACATATGCTCCTGTTATTTTGCGTAACACGCCAAACAATTTTCATGTGTTTATTAACTATAAATCTGAAGATAATTGATTTCCAATTGGCATAGATGTAGTTGATATGTTAGCTTTCTGTCATTTGTACCATACACAGCTTCTCATTCATGTAAGGTTTAATGGTTTTAGACTTTAGTGATGATTAATAGCATCAAGGTTAGCAAACGTAACTACATTTTTTCTCTTACATAATGTTCACAATATTTAGTAAACGTATGTTTTAGGTTTCTAACAATCATGCTTAATGCAATACTAATGAATTATGATGAGGCTGTATTGGAACCGAAGAACTCCAGGGACTGAAATGCAACATTCTGCTTGATTAATTACAATTTTCTTTTATTTCTTTTAAGTTCCTTATGGGTGTCCAAGTAGGATAAGGCTGAGTTAAATAGGGCTAGGGCCAGCCAGCTTAGGGAGAGTTTTTTTAGTCCATTGATTTCTTTCTTCTGCGTGGAGATTCCTGCATCTCGAAAGCCAGGACTGCTTTGTTTCCCTTGTATGCATAACGCATCCAACTACGGATGGATAATTTGTTTATCAGTTTGATTCGTATTTATTTTTTACTTAGCTGCACATATAATCAGATAATCAAATGTTTGACTATTTGGCAAATTCTGACTATTTAAGGAACTAATAGACAAAATGACCAAATGTGACATCTTTATGAAGAACGGAAAAAGTTATGTAAAAAATTTAGATTAAATAAAAGACTGATTGGCACATGAATAATCAGATAATTAGAATGAAAACATAAATTCAAACACCAACTTTTACTCAAAGGGACCAATTTCAATAAAGTTTATTTACAGGAAATAAAACCCTACACATGTTGCATTCATAACATGATAGATGCTTAATCCAACTAAATTATCACCACCACTATGGCAGGGGAACCACCTCCCTCAATGTTCTGTAACAGGTGGGCTTATCATATATTCAATGAAAAAGATATAAAAAAAATATTCTGAATATCATTTGTTATAATAATACTAACAAACGAAACTCAAGATAAACAAAATGCTACCTTTTTCTCAGTCTTGTCCAAGTCTATCATTGCCTGATCAATTTGATATTGAAGGGTTGGATCCATGCCAATTATAGCTTCAGATATCTTTTCATTGACATTTTTAACAGCTCTGGTCACACCATTTCCAAGATATGTCCCCTTTTCTCCATCGCGTAACTCAATAGCCTCATACCTGTGATATGAAATATTTTGTGTTCAAAAAAATTGCCTCATACCTGTGATATGTAAGAACTGACTACTGAAAAGGGTGAATTGTTTGAAGAAAACAATGGTCTGATTGCCATCACAATTGCGACAGAAAGATACAACACTAACAGATTAATTATAGATAAGTCATATACACTTCCATCTTATATTGTTTGGTGACCTAGAAAATTCTAAGTGAAAGTTGGTTTTGCTTCCATCACGTATAAGTAAAATCAAGTTCTATTACTTTTTGTGTTAAAAATCATCCTCTGTTAAGATTAATTAGTTATGAGCTAAATGAAACAAATAAGATAGTGAACCGTGAGTTTTACATTTCCTCCACACACACCAAAAGGCGCCTACACAATCTCACACATGCAACATGCACACTTGGTTTTCCTTTCTCTCTCCTACCACCAGAAACCGCTTGTGGATACAATCTCCAATGCTCCACCTTTTGCCACCGGCACCGGCACCTCCTCCATGTTCTCATCACCACTTCTTCCGGATATCAAGTTCATAAATTTGAACAGGCATCCCTTCGCTTTTGTTTAAGGATACTCAATGGAGACCCCTGAAGCACCCACACACCCCGATCGAACTGAGGAAGAAAAAAGAAGCAGAAAGAAAGAGAAAATTATTTGAATCAATCGATAGAACCTTGAATCTTCGGCGAAGTGATCTAAAGTATCGATCTTTATAACCCACCAAACAAATCGAAATGAAGCACTAGAAAAAAAGAGTATATACGCTCTCAAGATAGAAGACACGGTAGATGAGATAAAGCTTATAATGAACCAATTGAGAGATGACTAAGGCATACCCTCACACTACTTATGAACGTATGAGGGAGAGGCCAAGGACAAAAGCTCGGGTCACCTTCCGGCTAGCGAAAAGCAAAACTAATTACAAAAAAAGAGGGAAAAAAGGAAAGACAGAAAGGGGCAATTTCATATCGCGAAAAAATGAGAAAAGAGGTATCACGTTCTAATGACAAATTTACAACATTATCCCTAAATATCTCGTGAGAAATTGACGAAGTCCTATGCCAATTGATATATAGTACAATAAGAGTTGTGTTTTAAAAAGCGCGCCCGTGGTGCTATGAGGCGTGAGGCAAGGTGAGGCAATCTTATCATCGCCTCGGGAACTGAGGCGAGGCCGTGTTTAGGAGGTAATGTGAGGTGGCGATTTTCCCTTGAGGCGATGCGAGACGGCACGGGGCTTTTGTACACGGTCAGTTACTCGGTGTTTTAACAAGCCAAGCAAATTAATATTTATATTGGTCTATTTCTAAAAGCCTTGTAATTGATATATTCATATACGTTAAGTTAATGTTACAAATGCTCTAGTCTACGATCAATCACATTCAAAGCTCCACTTCATTCCTAGGGTTCTAAAAGGGTACATGAACAATTCAATCTTTTGCTCCTCTCTCTTTTTCAATTTTTCTAAATGTGCTAAATTCTATTTATTTGCTTAGAGTCATCAGAGTGGGCGGCTTTGGCCGTGTGGATGAACCCCCACCGCGCCATGGTAGAAGGTGAAGCCACATCATGCCGGCGTGGTGTCTTCTTTGGCGTGGCATAATCCGCACAGTGGTAGTGGCGTGGACTAGTATTTCATGCGATTTTTATGTTTTATTATGCTGGACTAGTAAAAAAATGCAAAGAAGAAAAACAAGAAGATGAAGATGGCGGCTGCATTACTCCACCCTAATTTGCTTTTACTTCATTTAAATAGCATAGGAAAGTTCCTAGCAGCACCCTCATATTTGCTCTCCTTGCATAACATGAACAAATTTTATTCTTCTTGACACTTTTACCCCTTTAAGTTTGATTTGTTTCACTTTCTGCAAATCACAAATATACCATACAAAATACAAACTTTAATTACTTAAAGCTTTCATAAAACACATTCCATGTTGCGATTGTTGTTTTAGCTTTCATAAAACACATTAATAATTGAGTATTATTAGATAGAAACTAATAAATAAGGGGATGTTTGTTTGCTACTTAATGGAACCATTCGGCGCTGAATGCTGAATCATTCGGCATTCAGCGTGTTTGATTGTTGCCTCTGAATGAAGACTGTGCTAAATGATTCAGCATAATGCTGCCCAATCATTCTACCTTAAAGTGCATTCTAAATCATTAAGCACCAAGTATTTTTACCCTAATACTCCTTTCACACTTTGTCTTATTAAACAATCATATCTTATAATATAATATATCACTATTAAGGTTAAAATGATAATTTGCATCATTCAGATTGTTCATTCAGAACCTTTATCAAACAGCATGTCACATTCAGATGCAGATTCATTAAGAGCCTTTGAATTATTCAGACCACAGAATCATTCTGTGCTTAATCATTCTGTTTTAACTTTTAACAAACAGCCCCTAAGGTGGGTTTCAAAAATTGGTGTGGTGAGGAGTGACCACTACGGGTCTATGTGGTGAGCTGAGTGGTGAGATCCGTGAGAATGAAAAGCTGACGTGGCGGTGTGGTGGGTGTTGTGAGAGGTAACCACTCCCACCACTCTTATCCTATAACACTAAATCGCTTCTCGTTTTGTTTTGTTACAAGACTATAACGAATCCTTTTTTGGTGGATGTGTTGTTTTTGTACTACTTAAGCCATCTAGTGATACAAAATTACATATATATATATATATATATATATATATATATATATTGGTGTTTTTGTAAGCGGATTATTAATTTTTTTAATGTGTGAAGTATAATATGTTTGCTATTTATTTATTTGCAAAAAGGACCGCCTCACGTACTAGAAGCCCTCGCCTCTGAGCACCTCAAAAAAAAAGGCTCTCGGGGGGCCCATTGCCTCGGAGCACCTCACTCCTTTTAAAACTAAGAATAAGACAAGCATTATCATCCTACAATTTGATATAACTGTTCACGAACAAATGCCTTCCACATGCCACATAAATATATTTCAGCAGCCATTGTCTAATAAATGAAAGCCAATGTTGACCGTAGCAAGCAAGCCCATTATCCAACGTGACACTTTGTTAAGCTCAATAAGTGAAAACAACCCTTAATGTTGCATAAGATGGAGAATCCTACTTCTGCCAACAACTTAGAGACTTTTTCAAAAGAAATGATAAAAGATAAATAATATAAATACCACCCGTGAAGGTATATACTACAGGTATCTTATCGAAGTCCTTGAGAGACCATACAAAAGCCAACATATTCATATTTTAAAGCACGCAATTGCATTAAGGAATGAGGCCTAAGTAAGTCATGAAAAGATTCCAAACAGAAAGTTCTGCAAGTAAAACTGTTCGTGCACATTGGAAAATTTTCATTTAGTTAAATTCTAGCTAATGAATGATATGCACCCTTTCTATCCTTGAAGGACACAAACAAATAACATCATGCTTATAGTATGTACTCTAATCTTCTATATTAGAAGTCGTATTTCTATTGTGAATGTCAATCTGAGCAGTTCTTGAAAATGGGCTATGGGGTTATTAGGACTTCAGCTTAAGCTCTCCAATCACAGATTGTTGTAGGAGCACTATATGTCCTGATAAATTTAGACAAACATTAACCGTGGCCGTTATGAACTGGGAAAAAACAAGGATAGAACATGAACAATGCATGTTGGGAACTCATATATGTAGTAATCATATGTTAGCCCATGAATGCTTATGAACTCTTACTATTTTACCAATACAGGAACTCATTATATTGATAACATGTCAAAGAAATCACAACGTAAGCAAACAATTTAATCATACAAAATGAACAAGTTTATAAACCTTCATCTGCTTCCAGCTACAGTAACATAGATCCAATTAACACAAAGATGGAAAAAAAAACCAGAAACTTACAGTCCAGAAGGAGCACCGCTTGGAACAGAAGCTCGAAACATTCCTTTATTGGTGTATAAGTCAACTTCAACGGTGGGAATTCCTCTGCTATCAAGGATTTGCCTCGCTCTAACCTTTGTTATCACCGATGGAACCGCCTTCCGCATATGATTAGACTACACATAACAAGCAACTTCATCGTCAGAAATAACTTAATTAACGTTATAAAAATGGAAACAAGATATTCAGTTTCAAATTCTCAAAACAAAAAATTGAAGAAAAAAGTATAGACTCACGATGAAGAGAACCGGATCGGGAGTTTTGGCCCTAACTGCAGCATTGACAGCATCTTCGATTTTCCGGGAGAGCATATGCTTATCGAGATAATCTTGCACCGACATTTTCACCTAGTAGTCTGGCCACTGCAACTCCGCCACGATTTATGTCGCTCTCTTCTAATTAATCAATTGGATATGCTGGAATTGACTGAGATCGGGATGAATCAAGAAGCCGGTGGTCCGGCAGGTTGAAACCTAAAAAAGGTTGCGAAAATTTCGAATCGCTCAGAGTGAAGTATTACGTGACGCATTGTCATCGCAATCCTTGTCCAAATTTTTTTTCTAAAAGTGTTTATTTTTAGTTTTCCAAAATATATCTGATCATATTCTAATATTGTGTCTATTTAATTTTGTAAATAACTATCTTCTAAAATAAATAAAAGACTAATTTGATAAAATTTATTAAATTATTTGAATAATTCGTTTAAAAAAATATTTAATCTTAAATATTCATTCACTTAAAATCAAAAAGTCAATTTTGATTTTTTAGAGTCAAAATTATTAGTGATAATTTCATATATGCCCTTTTTAAATAATATAAAATCGTATTTGACCACCTTAATTTACAAATATCATATTTATCCTTTATAATATTTTAAAATATCATAATTAACAAAATTCTTAGTTTATTCATTCTAAAATATTTTACAATCATTTTAAATTCATTTTTAATTATAAAAAATAACGTTTAACTTTATTAGCATTAATTGTAACAATAATGATTGATGATTTATACAAGAAATATAATCACGTCTCTTCGTATCATGATACCACGTTTCTGCCGTCAAGTCTACCCTCCCACTCCCGTTAATGTTTCCACCGCTGATTAGAGTGTTGATGCCGTACGTTACCATTTTTTAAATTCTCATTTAATTCTCGTTTTATTATTATTTAATATGTTTTTATTAATGTTTAATATTTATTATCGTTTAAACCAACCCGTGTATCACACGG
>JAUEJL010095487.1:0-13760 GCA_032274825.1 Drosophyllum lusitanicum
GACTGGCTATCCTGCAAGATATGACTCATACCGATCTTGTCAGCACACCGCAATGTGATAGGATAGCATTGATTGCTGATTCCTGTGTTATGTGGCTCGCTTGTATCTATGTTTCCATGTGATATGATGTGAAGTATATGATGCCCTATGTGCTACATGATGCTTAGGGTTAAGTTTGTATTCACTAGCTTTTAAAGCTAACCCCCTCCCAGTATGTACATATGTTTTTGCAGATGTATGCTTAGCCTGTGCTTGGGATTGCTTTTATTGTGCTGGGACATTTGTTGCTCGTTGCAGGTATGATGGTCGGTCGGTATTTGCTGGTAACACCCGTTTGTAAAATGAAAACTCGGTTGGGTTGTTTTAAATAAAGAAAATGTTTGTTAAGACTTTCGCTGTTTTGTTTATCAAACTAAAATAATGTTTGAATTTAGGTTTTAAAAAGTAAAAAGTTGACCCTGAAATCGCGGTGTTACAGAAAGATCAGTCTCAAATTAAAAAGACATGATTTTCTCGTTAATTTGGTATAATTTTTGTAATTTAACACCTTTCTATTTGATGGATATATTAGTTTAAAAAAAGTATGGGTAATGTGAAAATGCCCAAATTACTTTTAGATAATTAAGAATAAGTTTGATTAATTTAAGGTTATCCATTAACAACTCTTTAATCTAGACCCTCCATCTTTTTTATCAATGGCTATAATTGGTTCACACAGTTTTCGTACGAAAAATAGTTCTCGTTTGAACCGTTCTCTCTCTCTCTCTCTCTCTCTCTATATATATATATATATATATATATAAAATAAAAATTTATTTTTATTGGGTATTATTAAATAGGTAGGACTCTAATTTGTTTGTGCAGGGGGCAATGTTTTAAAACCCGAGTTTTTTATTGTTCCGGTGTAACACCAACTTTCAATTTTTAACTTAAAAACATTGTCTTACGTTGTAGTACTTCAAAAGATATCAGAGTATCCCAAAATACAATTTCTAAGTATACATGTGCTAACTTTTACAAAAGTAGTGTCAAAAGCTTGCTTCTTGAAAACTAGGAACTATCCAGCTAATCACTGCACTGGGGCCTCACCTTTGCTGAAACATGTGCCACCTACAACATACAACATTGAAACATAAGCTAACGCTTAGTGAGCATACTAGCTGAACATAAATAAACCTAACACAGAAGTAAAGTCTCCCTAGGATGTCTCGCATCCAAGCTGTAACACCACAAACCTGCATAAACTGTTACTGTTTTGGTATACAGCGTAGCTGTACACCCTGTCACTGATCTGGTACATAACTATGTACCCTGATACTGATCTTGTGCATAGCTATACCACCTGCATAGCTATACACTAATGCTGAACCATATACACATATCAAAATTATTTTACATAACACAGATATCATATTGTTCACTCGTGCATACAGATATGCCATTCATACTAAAAGAATAGTATACTCACCTGATAACCGAGTACTATGCAAAACAAGTAACGTGTGCTGTCAAGTATCCAGGCATCTTCCTGTACCAGAAAATAAGTTAAACATCATAAACTGATCAAACTGTGCTAAAAAGGGAATTACACGGGCCGTGTACCCTATACACTACACGACCTCTATTGGCCACTTGGCTTGTGCTGACACATAACCCTACACGGGCCGTGTACATTTTAAGCTACACGACCATGTAACCCTACATGGCCTGTCACCGCCTTTGACCTTTACACGGGCCGTGTAACCCTACACGGGTCGTGTACCTTATACTTTACACGACCATGTTTACCTACATGGCCTGTCACATTCTTTAAAACATGTACACTGGCCGTGTACACGACCGACTTGCAACTTTCTATGAAGAACACAACTGTTGTTCTTCATTCCAATCTCATTACAAATGTTTCCCAGTACTTGAAAAACATGCTACAACATCTGAAACTACTAAATAACAACTAAAAACATTACTACTAATAACAATCTATGATTTCACCTTTGAAATCACTTTCTTGACTCAAAACTCAATCAAGAACACATACCTTGCTATTATGGATTACTTGGATGCTGTTATAGCACTCTAATCTTGCTGTTACTGATCCAGAAATGCTAGAAAAGTGGCTGTCGTGAGTATGGCTGGTGTAACTTGAAGGTTTGACTTTCTAAGTCAAACTACAACTCACATATATATATATATACACACACACACACACACACTTTTTAGAAATTACCAATCAGCCCCTGGACTTATCATCTTTCAAAATGACAACTTTAGTCCCTCTAGTTTTATAAATACATCCAATCTTTAATAACACTTAGCCATAACAACTTTCGAACTTTGGGGCGTTACATCCGGTGTGATGAATAAATTACAGGTCAACCGGTTTAACCACCAGGTCAGCTCGGGTTTCAACACACACACACGTATATATATGAGAGAGAGAGAAAGTTAAGGTTTTTGGGAGTTTTATCGATATGATGTTGATATATCATATTTGCTTTATGCCCTTGTTCATTTAAATATCATGGAAAAAAACAAAATAAATCAAAAAAAACTCCAAAACCGGGTTGAAAGGGCTAGGTAAACCAATTCGAGCGGAACCCCGATTGGTAAATGGGGTCAAAAATGACATAAACCCGGTCATTGTTGAACCGGTCGGGATAGTTCAACCGGGTTTTAAAACACCGATGCGTGACTAAGTGGTATGAGAAAAAACTGACGTAACCGCTTTATAGAAGTGGTAGGATGTCACAACTCCTAACAATCTTATGTATACTTGTAGATTGTATTTATTTTTTATTTTTTTTACTTTTACCTTTCCGATTTTTTATAAAAAAAAATGATAAATGATGTTAATATTACCTAACTTAAATGATGTAATTTTCACAAATTATTATTTAACAAATAGAGTTGTGTTCAATAAAGTTTATGTAAAAAACATAGTCCTGAATTTTAATATTCAATTACAGGTGATTCAGTATACAATCACATGTGATTTGTAAAAGCATCACATATGAATTATGAAAATGTCACTCGCCTAAAATTTTAAACTACAATCTGGACTATTATTGTTATTGATCCAAAAGATAAAATTAATCTCTTAAAACTATAAATTAAGTATGAATTATATTAATCATTCCACTTAACAAATAATACAATAACTAAATTACACTCGTTTAAATGGTTTTTTTGAATCATTTACCCTTTTTCAATTTTTATTTATTTTTTATTTGAAGCTGTGCATAGAAGTATAGCTAACCACGTATTAGAGGATCAAAACCCTAGTGATTACCTGCGAGAGAAGAAACTATGGCTTCGTCGGAGAAGCGATGCCTGTACGAAGTCCTTGGTCTCCATCGCGATTGTACCGCCGATGAGATCCGGTCGGCATACAGAAAGCTCGCCCTCCAACGCCACCCTGACAAACTAATCAAGTCCGGCGTATCCGAAGCTGAAGCCACCGCTTCCTTCCAAGAGCTCGTCAACGCCTACGAGGTTCTCTCCGACGTCCGAGAGCGGGCGTGGTACGATTCTCACCGCTCTCAAATCCTATTCTCCGGTGCAAACCCTAACAATTCATCCTCTGGCTCCGCCGTCGTCCCCGATCTCTTTAGCTTCTTCTCCAACTCCGTGTTTTCTGGATTTTCCGATAAAGGTAAGGGGTTTTATAAGGTTTACGCTGATGTTTTTGACAAAATCTATCGAAACGAATTGAATTTTGCAAAGACATTAGGGTTAGGAAATGTGGTTAAAGAGGCGCCATTGATGGGTAATTTAGATAGTCCATACGCACAAGTGAATGCGTTTTACGGGTACTGGCTAGGGTTTGTAACTGTGATGGATTTTGCTTGGGTCGATGAGTACGATGTAATGTCGGGACCGAATAGGAAGTCTAGGAGGTTAATGGAGGAGGAGAATAAGAAGATTAGGAAGAAGGCCAAAAGGGAGTATAATGAAACGGTTAGGGGTTTAGCAGAGTTTGTGAAGAAGAGGGATAAAAGGGTGATTGATATGCAGATGAAGAGGCATGAAGAGATGGAGAAGAAGAAAGAGGAAGAGAGGACGAAGAAGAAGGAAATGGCTAGAGAGAAGGCAGAGAGAGCAAGGGCTTATGAAGAGCCTGATTGGGCAAAGGTGGAGGATGATGTAGCAGACGAGGTAGAGGAGGAGGAAGAAGATGAGAAAAAGAATGAGCTGTACTGTGTGGCCTGTGGCAAAAAGTTCAAAAGTGATAAGCAATGGAAGAATCATGAGCAATCGAAGAAGCACAAGGAGAAAGTTGCAGAGTTGAGGGAAGCTTTCGGAGAAGAAGATAGAGAAAACCAAAATGATGATGATGACGATGGATTTGTGTCAGCTGGTGAGGTTGAAGAGCTGAAAGAACAGCTTGAAGGTGTTGAAATTCAGAAGGAAGAAAAAGATGATGATCAAGAAAGTCGATCAGAGGAGGAATTTGTCGATGTTGATAATGGTAGAAAGGGAGTGGATGATAACGATGATGATGAGGATAGTGTTTTAAAAGCAATGTTAAGAAGCAGGAAAAATCTTGCATCCACAAGGAAGCCGAAGAAAGTTTATGTGGAAGTTGAAGCTGAAGAGGTAGACTTGATGGAGTATAATAACAAGAAAGGTAGAAGAAAGAGGGGAGGTAGGAAAGATACAGCTAAAAGAGATGAAGATGATGCACATGGACCCCAAAGAGTTGATGAACCCGATATAAGTAGCGAAGCTGAGCTACATGAGAAAAGTGGCAATGGTTTAGATACCGAGGAACCATTATCTGAAGCATTTGTAGACAATGAGAGCAATGGTGGAGGAGATGACGGGCCTGCAGAAAAGATTAGGATTTCAAAGCAAGCTCCTGCAGTGAAAGTTAATAATAAAAAGGAGGGCAGTTCTAAAGTGAAAGTTCCCTCTAAAGGGAAAAAACAGAAGGTAATATCATTAAGATTCTTTCTTACCAATATGTTTTTAAAGCTCTGCCTTGTTAGTTTCAGTAAAGTGATGAAAATTTCCATTTATTTAATTTTTGGTCTAATATCATAAAATGTCTCATGTGGCACAGGCAACATCAAGAAATTCTGTGCTTGAATGTGATACCTGTGGAGTAGATTTTGATTCAAGGTAAATACTAGATATTGATATTAAGATTTTCTGTGTTGCATGATGTCTAGCTGTTGGCATTTGAGCTCATCATAGTTGCTGATGTGGCAGGAACAGGTTGTATAAACATTTGAGTGATACTGGTCATGCTGCACACAAATCACGATGACAATGAGGTCCAAAGAAAACCACGAAAGTTTACTCTCATAGTCTCATATACTCGTTCTTGGAGGAGTTGTTGAGTCCCCGGCCCCATGGGAGGAGGCAGGGTGTTCAAATGGCGTCATTTTTTCATAAGTCATACTCGTGTTAAAGTAGGATTCTAGTTTGCCAGATTGGTGATATCAGTTTTGCAAGTGAAACGATGCCCTCAAATTTTTTATACGAAGGAGAATAGTTTTGAATTATGCACTACTTATACATCTTTATGTAAGCTTTATTCTGTTCATAGTTTGTATTTTCAGTAATATCACTAATTATTATTATTCTTACGCATGTGCCTTCATTATAAGTTTCAAGGTTACTATTTTTTTTCTTCCTTAGTGCATCATTATAAGTGAAACGTGTCTATCTTTTACCATAAAATGAAGGAGGAGATGTTGAATGAACCGGTTGGAGGGGTTCAAAATGACGAACCTTGAGATCTTACCTGGCGAGTACAAAGACGAGAATGAAATGACAAACTCTAAATTCTGCTACATGTCTAACACAAAACTAAAAGTGCACAACCAACATTTAAAACGAAATTTTACCAATTCACGCAAAATACAATGAGTGATGGCAGATGAGGTATGATTCCTAGGACACCGTATTAAGCATAGTACTTCTTACACGATTTTCATCACGAACCTAAGATCAACTATCAATTAACTTAGACATGGTTGATAAAATATCACCTAAATTCCCATCGGTTGCTGAGTTCCAAATCAGTCTCCTTCGACTCCATAAATCAAAAGCATGAATCTTTTTGAGGGAGAGCAACTGAGATAAGTTGTTCAAATAACTATTTCTAGGGAATATACATATGATGCATGTTGCAGTCATATTGGTTTGGTAGAGGCTTCCTGTACATAAGCAATTGCTTCGGCTTCTGAAAGTTGCTTTCCCTGTACAAGTCCCCTAACCAAGGTGTCAGCATATTCTTTGGCCGGTGCACGAATCGGTATCTTCCCAGATTTAAATCCCTCAACATGAGCATGAGTGCACCTGGATTTAAAGGACAAACAGTTCTAAACCCGCTCCATCATTGAAACATAACATGCAAAGTATTGAGGAAAAGGAGCTTACGTCATTGTCAAAATCGGAATATCTTTCTCCTTCCCCAAGTAAAGAACATTATGGTACCAGCCATCCTGCACAAACCAGCATTTGTAAGTTTCATTTAGAAACTTCCATCGTCGAAAGTCATCTCAGAGAAGGTGTACCTTGAGAGCCTCCAAAGAAACATTTCTTTCATATTCAATGGAATCTAAAGCAGACAGATCAAAGAAAGGAGAAGTTGTATCCCTGGAGACATTCTCCTGAAGCAGGACATCATTGAACTGCTCAAGACTGCATTTAAAAATGACAAAATCAAATTCAATGTTAGAAGGATATACAAAAGAAAAGAAGTGACATACGTGATCCTATAGAGGCACATAAAGGTTTTTTCTTGATCGTTGATTTCAGGATTAAGGAAAGCAACGCCTCCAGGACCCCAAGTAACAGTACTCTCTCGACCAAAGAATAAGCGGTGAGGAACAGTCTTCCACAAGACCTCCTTTGGCTGGCTTTTGTCCAAAGCCCCAATACATGGCCTTTGCATGCCTTCTGCCTACAAATTAGGTTAAAACAAAGGGTAAATAGATTTTTACTTCTCGAATAATCCATTTTGTTGCGTCTGATACGAAATAGTGATACCGACAAACCACACTGGTACCAGGTTATACAGTATGGTACTCGGTAACAATTATAACAGAAACTCAGAAAAATTCAGTTCAGAAAGGTAAGAAGTTCAGACCATTTTTTCTTTTTCTTATAGTATTATTTAAACGACATTGTTTTGATGGAAAATTTGACTATAATAACTACTTCAAAGTTCAAACCATACCAGACCAGCACCATACAGTTAATACTCATAATTATTGCTTTCATACCGTTGCCTGGCCCTAGCAATAACATAGAGCTGGATTTGTTAAGCATGTAATTAAATAATGGCACAAGTTTGAATGCATAAATTTTACATTTATATCTCTTTCATGGTTTCAGTTTATATTAAAGCATAGCATTAGACAATAGGCATAGAGCTGGTTTACCTGGCCACCTTCTATATAACAGCGAAATCTTGACTCACTCATGTTTGATCCAAAAGAGGCATACCAAATATCAATTTTTGATAACTCGGATCTCCAAGCTTCAGAAGAAGTGCTAGTAACTTGATCTAGACTTAGTTTGTAATTTTATTAGATAAAAGAAAATATTATAAAAACTAACGATTTTGAAAGTAGATTAGAGAATTTAACCTGCAGCATGAGCATGTTCGCTAAGATTTAGTTTTGAAAGTGGTATTGCAATATCCTCATGAAGATCGTCTGATAATGTATTTGGAGCATCATCATATTCATCATCCGACTGTGAACTATAAATCTACAACATAATGATGGACGTAACAATGTTCAGGAAAACCTCTCAATCACACTACATGTGAAATATATGGACTATTATAATGATGCTAACAAAGTGAAAGAATCTTGTGGATCAAATAGACATCATCAGTGTTTCGTAGTGGTGATAAGAAAATAGGAAACTGTAGCTTGAAAATTATCTACATGTACAGACGTTGCAAGGGACATGTGATAGAGAACGTATCACCAGTCCACTTTATATGTTTATTACTGGCAACTGGAGGCCCAGTCCAAACCATGTTAACCTTCAATATAGAAGGGACAGAATAATTATATGTGATACATTCTCTATCAACATGTTAACGAACATATTCAATGGAAGGGACAGAATAATTATAGACACCAAACCATATATCTCATTTGGTAATAACTATTGAACAACTGTACGCAATTGTTTGAGACAATTCACTTAAGTGCGACTTAATAAGTCAGATCAACTAATAGTCTAATAGCATTAAATGTAGTAGGGTTTAAGACATACATAGCTAGAATTTTATGAAAAGATGAAACCGTTACCGGATATTGAGGCGTTACTCTGCTGGTCAGCTTCTCAGGCAACTTGTCTGCAAGTATTGGCCAGAATATACTTAATTCCTCACGAACCTGAACATATAAAAGTTGTGTCTCAAATGACAGGTATTATTATTCATACAAAAGGAAATTTTGAGAATTTCCCAGACTGAAATAAAATAAAAAACTTGATTAAGCTGTAAAAAAATTAACATCCATGGGCACAGAATCTTACCGCCTTGATCACTCTCCATGTTGATTCAAAAGGATAGCCCTCAATGGACTCAGCAATAGGTTTGTCTTCTAGCAGTACTTGTACACAAGCAAGAACGGAGTTCGCCAAGGAGTTGAGGTTGTATCCTCCTTCCAACGCCATAACAATCTTTCCCCTACTAAACTCCATTAACTACACAAACCAAACACCAGAAAAACTATTGAAGTATTGTTTTCAGCAAGTTTTTTTGTTTAACTTGAAACAAAGGTAACCTTACGTAGACATTCCTATACAAATGTCTTAAGACACTTTCTAACACACAACAGATTCCTTGATATTCGGATGCTAACCTTCTTCAACATTATGGAATAACCATGTGGTGTGATACGGCAGCCACCAAGAGGATCACCAATGGCTGCTCAACAATACAATTAGTGAATGTTAAACCCCACAGAAAGGGGAGAGTGTGGTGCAGCATGCAAATAGCTACCTAATGTGTTGAGTCTAAAATTGTTTTATGTAAATGCTCATTAATTCAGTTGAGAATCCAAAAACATTCATGCAAATGCAACATCTCCGTCAGGGGTGAAAGGAGTCAAGGGACATTGCTTCATATGACCGTGTTTAATGATTATATTTTCCAACACAAAGAGATAAACATCAAATGAGAGATACATATGGACGACGCTGTAGAGAAAAATAATATGTCTTGTCAATGTACACTAGGTAATCAAAAGAGATGCATTATTTATTTTAGTTCACAGGCAAGTAATCAGCAAGTCAAGGCCAGGACTTGTCACTGCATTGCACACACAAAACAAATACAAATAGAATAAACATACATACTAAGGGTTAAATAAACAGCCTGCTGCTATAGTCGATTTTTATTTTGTTGACAAAATAATCCAACCAGAAACAATCCGCCATCAAATAGGGTTCATACTGACAATTGCACTGAGTTAACTTTTTTCTTCCAACACTAGGGTAAAACAATTTAATAATTTATTGCATTCGTTATGATATAGAGTCCCCAACCTAAATCAAGGTTATCCTGCAATTTAATAATTTATTTGTCCTTTCGAATGTATGTTAAGCATCTCTCTTTTTTCACCTTTTTGTTGGATAATTTTCTCTTTAGTTTTTGATGAATTTTTGAATCATTCACTTCAAAGTATAGAATAAGGCGCCAGTGAAGTAGTAGCACACTTATAATTTAGAGCAAGTGTGTTACATACATGGTGGAGCGCATTATTGAAATACGGTCACTTGCAATACACACACCATATATGTTAATGTTCATCAATAGTTAGGAGCTGACCTGCATCAAATCCTGCTGAAATTATGATTATATCAGGCTTAAATTCTCTTGCAACTGGGATCAGTATATGGTCCCAAACTGCAATATAATCAGCATCCCCACACTGACCATTCTCCCAGGGAACATTTATATTATACCCTGCACCTTGTCCCTCCCCCATCATGATGTGTGAACCATCATCACCAGTAGGATAAAAACTCCCATACTCATGCCTGCATGTTTGCAATGTATTCTAAGAATAAGCATGACCAAGAGATCATGTGTTTAGCAAAAAGGAGATCTTAGAATGAGTAATAGGATTGGTAGTTTATCTGAAATGCAGATGTATGCAAAAGACATGGATGACTATAGAAAATAAATTTAGGAAGCTATGGAGGATTAGTTAGTTTTATCCTGTGAGATAAAAGCTCCAACTAAACTGGAAAAAAGTCAAGCTATGTGTCCCAGCCTCCCAGGTACCTGTGAACAGAGAAAAACAGCACTTGGGAATCCTTCCAGAACATCTTTTGGGTACCATTTCCATGGTGAACGTCCCAATCAACAATTAGTATCTTGTTGATGCCTAATTCCTAGAAAAATAAGAAGCTTTGACTTAGTTAATGATAGATCATAACCAACTGATGATTTTACAGACCCTATGCATTGATCAACTTCGACTTATTCTAATATGTAAGCATTGGCATACACATTAATGATAAGACACATATAACTCACTTTTTGGTTAAGGAGAAAGCTAGTTGCAATAGCAACATTGTTGAATAGGCAGAATCCCATTGGTTCACTTTCTTCTGCGTGGTGTCCAGGAGGTCTAACAATAGCAAATGCAGAGTTAAGTTCCCCTTTTGCAACTTTCTCAGCAACCTGGTGAATATATACTCTTATTTATATGATTTAAATCAAAAACGGATTCGATAAAAACAACTATTTGCAACTACAAACATGGGTATATAATAAAACAAGAAAACATGCATCACATCCTAAATCATGGTACAAAGATTTCCAAGACCAGAATGCACTGCTTTTTATCCTAATTGCTGATCTTTATATCAATAATGAGAAATGAGTTTGTAAGCCATCCTCTTTCTGTCTTAATGGAATTAAATCAGGGGTAGAACTAGGTTATACAGAGTTGGTTATCTGTTATATATTTATACTCATATGATGCTAAAGCGTGAATCTAATTATATAAGAATATCAACTTAACGCCCTAACCTCAAGGACAGAGCCAGCGGCAAGATAAGCAGCTTCTGATGAACCTTCATTGAAATATATTGAATTGTAATTAGCAGCCACCTTGATTCTTTGTGAGGCTAACTTTTTGGAACTTATGGTCTTGATCAAATTAATGTGATTATTAGTATGAACTGCAGCAATATATTTGTCTTCCACTGCTTTGGCATCGAAGACCATGCATCTGAAATACAAGTTAGTATGCAAGCTATATCATGAATGCATCACTAAAGTGATTTAACAACTAAGCTCCGTGTTACAAAAGCAGCCAACACTTGTTAATCCACTCAGCAGTTAGGTTTAGTTGAGAGAGAGAGAGAGAGTGTGTGTGTGTGTGTGTGTGTTTTTAGCCTTTAAAAAAAGTATAGTGAAAATGCTGGGGCTCTTTCGGAGCAAAATTATGTCACAAAATGCATATAAATCCGGTTTCATGGCAAGTAGCTTGTAGCTGTGGATAAAATCACTTTTAAGGGGTTGCTTTAATAGCCGAATAAGATTTGCAGAATCCATACGAAAGTACTTAAAAATTATAATCTGAGAGCAAATACATGTCACTTCCAGACTATCTAACACTATGATTTCCACCAAAATCGCTCTAAATCATACCGAAACAAGCTTACAGTTACACTTAATCAATGTATCCAGTGTAAGTCCGTGTGTGGAAGAACTCACCTCTGAGGAATTCCAGCGTTCAGGAGTCTCTTCCAAATAGCATGAATTCGATCGGGGTTTTCGGGGTGAATTTCGCCTTTAGGTGTTGAATGCTTACACATCCGCTCATCATAAACCAACCCAACACGACGTAGTTCTCTGGATAGCGATGATGAAACTTGAGCTGCACTTGCGTTGCTTTGATCGGGAGGGAACTCCATCGTTAATGAACAAAAACAGAAAGGTAGTGATGAAATGGAGAGGAGAAAGCGAGGTTTGAATTTTGAAAGAAAGTTATGGAAGATGATTCGTCCTCCCTCCTACTAAAAAGCCGAATACCCAATGATGGCTGACTTTTCAATTAATTTTCTTTACCTCATAAATTTGGGATTTTTTAGATTATTTTTATTTTATTGTGTAATTAAATTAAGAGTTAATTGTTAAATGGTCTTCAACTTTGTCATTTATAACATTGTCCGTTACTAAAATTAAATCAATTGTATTTTGGTCTATTTACCTTTTTTTGTTAGTCAATTTACCCTTTTACTTTTAATTAATTAAAATAAAAGTGATCTTTTTAAAGTAAAAATATATATTTACTAATCCGTTCTTTCCATACACACAAAAAAACACACACTCTCTCATTTTCTACTCCCTCTTTGAGATAGACTGCCCCAACACCACCCTCCGAGCACCGCTTACTGCCAGCGTCACCACGCTCTCTGTTCTCTCTCTCTCCTCTGTCTCTCACTCTCCTCATTTCGCGACTCAGTTTCAGGATGTAAAATTACGAGTTTAAGTTCTTGTCCCTCTAATTAATCATCTATACAAGCAATCATGTGTTTCTATATTAATATGGTCAAGAATTATAGTCAAAAGATAAAGAGGAGAAGGGGTTCCATGGTTTACTTTTACAGTTTTACCTATTTCAAAGGAAACCTCTCTAAGCACCGCCACCATGCCATCTGCTGTGACCACATCGATTATGTTCCTCAAAACTAGATCTAGAAATCGCACAAGAAACCCACAATATGTGTACCCAAATCATGCGAAAACCCTATATTTGCACCCTAATCATGTTAAAACTCTATATCTATACCCTAAATCGTTGGAAGATTAGGTGGTAGTGGTGGTGTTTTCACCGTAAGAGAAAAACACAGAGAGATGAGTGTTTGAAGATGAGGCGATGGTTTCACTGTGAGAGAAATAGAGAGATGATAGAGAGAAGTGTTAAGAGTGAGAGAGAAAAGAAGAGTGAGAGAGGGAGACACGAGGAAGAGGAAAAGAGTTAGGTATGGAGGAGATGAAGTCAACGATAGTTGTTAACGGCGACCGGGGCGGTGGTAGGAGGTAGTAGTGGTGGTGGTGGTGGTTGGCCGGAGAGAGAGTGCAGACCTGTGAGATTGTTTATGAGAAATGTTTAAATCTGGTAATCATATAATAAATATTAATAAAATCAAATTTAATGAATAAATAATAAAAATAAGAGTAAAATTGTCATTTTACCTTGTTTTAAAGGAGATGACAAACGGAATCCATTAGAAATGACCAAACTAGCTATAAAATGGTTCTTAAAGGATAGTCTTTGTCACGTTTGAAGTTAAAAGACTAAAGTGGGAGAAATGACAAAGTTGAAGGGCCGTTTGAACAATTAGCTCTTAAATTAATAGCGTAAACTCATGAGAGTTGATCCGTATACAACAATTTTTAGTCATACATAACAAGATACAAGCAGTCAATGCACATAGTACAAGTTAATGAATAAAGTTGTGTAGGGATGGCAATGGTCATCTGATCCGATGATCATCCACTCGATCCGAGTCATCGTTTGTGGATATAGATGGATTTAAATGGGTGAATATTGAATGTGGAGCAGATATAGATGACGATTATCCATCCATGAATGAATCTATTAACCCAAAATTAAATTTTTATATAATAAAGTTTATAAATTTATATATCCACTATATTTTTAACATTTATATATAAATATAATAATGAAGATATATATATATTCAAAATTATAATATTATATAATTACAAAGTATGTTGTCGCTTTCATTGTAGTTGTATT
>JAUEJL010095498.1:0-13757 GCA_032274825.1 Drosophyllum lusitanicum
TAATATGTGGTGTGGGGTTAAATAGAGTTGGATGTGGGGGTTTGTGGGTTTGATAGGGTTGAAGGTGAAAAATGATGTGGATGCTGATGTGGCATTGGGTAACTTGGGTTGGATGCTGATGGTCTAAGATTTATGGTTAAATGCTGATGGTCTAAGATTTATGGTTAAATGCTTTTCTATAAAGAAGTAAGATATGCAAAATTTAAATCATTAAAAGTCATTTAGCGCTTTAATTATATTTGTGTTGACGCTAAACTCAGGATTTAAATCATAAAAATGCAAATATCATACGTGTGTTAAAAGATAATTAGAGTATGCAAATATCTTGTTTAAGATGTATATGTAAGTTTGTGGGGTTTTAAGCATATTATGCACATTACAAAATTGCACGTACCGATCGTCCGATCTATCTCAACACACCCCTCACATGTGTCGTTCTTTACGTCTAACACATAAATACTTATGGTTTACGTGGAATCGTGTAGTGTGTGTTGTCATTTGACGAAGCACGGGTAGAGTGAGCCAGAAGCCTTAAACACATTATAAAATCACGTAGAAGTAATTAGACTAAAACATCGTGTTTTAAAGATAATATCATGCATGTGTTGATTACAAACTAACCTCAATGAAATTGAGATGAGAGACCGTACCATTTCTTGCGTTGTCGGGGCTTGAAATTCACCTCCAGCCACTATAGGTACTTCGTTAGTCTTTTAACGGCAGCCACAGTTGATCTATTAGTGTGGTGGAGGTTTAAAGAATGTATGAGTTGTGTTGTACATAATAAAATTAACCTTTTTTTTATAGAAAAAAAGAGAGATTAATCTTATTTAAAGATATATAAGATGTCGGCATTTATGTCCTATTCTTGAGTTTTTAAGGAAGAAAACAAGAGGGAAAGAAAGTGGAAAGGAAAAAAAAAGATATGATTAAGTTGTGTTTTGAGTTGGAAGGAAATGAAAGAGGATTCCTTCTTTTCAAATCATCTCATGTTTGGGAGAATAACTTTTAAACCAAATAGCTCTTTCTTTCCCTCTTTCTATTCTTAAAAAAACTTGAGAACACATAACCTTAATGGTTTTCTTACATTCCCTTCCATTTCCTTTTAAAAAAATAACTCGAGAAAAGAGCGTAAGGATGAATTAAGTGAATCCATGATCGATAAGACATTATCAAATGTGAAGGTGCCATATCAAACTTCCACAAAAGGAGACATGCATAAGTCTTAAAAAGGGTAGAATAGAAAGTACAAAAGAAAACCAAAAAGAAGGAAGATATATGTCTCTTCAAATAATTGCTCGATCAATTTCGCAGTGGGAGTCAAACATCTCTTAAGTGGGACGAAATCAATAGAAAAAAAAAAGAAAGAGATTGAAATGACAAATTACATGCAAATATGCAATGTTTATCTCGGTTTTAATTACATCAATTTATTAATTACCGCAAAGAGTCGAGATCGCTCGAGTTAAAGGTTTACTTTAAACTAATTTCGAGTTTGACTTGATAGCTTGATTCTAGAAAAATTCAAGATTGGCTCGAGCTTAGATTAGAAAACATAGAATATATATGTAACAAACAATATATTTCTAATAACTAAAACTTATCTTAAATATAATTAAAATTATACTAAATAATAAAAGTAAGAGTCAATTTCATAATTGGTCGTTTTAGAATAGGGGTTGTTTCACTTTTAGTCATTTAAGCTAAAAAAAGTTGTAAATTTAATCTTTTATTTGAGTTTTTTTGCATGTGATTAGTCTTTTAGTGATTAATTTTAATGGTGTTACCGTTAAAAAATTTAAAATGCCTATTTTATCCTTTTTAATAGTACATAAATGGTTGTTATTTGTGGTTGGTGGTTTGCTGGTGCTCGGTGAGCGAGTGAGTGTGTGTATTACACATCTTGGGTAGGGGAACGATTTAGGGGGTAGAAGGTGGTTGGGATTATGGTGGGCATGAATTTCATGTGGGGGCGATTTAGGGGTTATGGTAGGGGTACAAGGTGGTTTGGGGTTACGGTGGGGATAATTTGGGGTGTTCTAGCATGGGAGTAGGTAGTGGTGGTCTTGGGGTGGCGGCCTTCCAGTGGTGGCGACGAGTTTCCAACATTGTTTTAGGGTTTCTGTCATGTTAACAACTAACATATGAGAAGGGGGAGGGGTTTGGTTAAAAGGGGTATAGTATAATTTAGGGTTTAAAAAGGACCAAGGGTAAAGTGGTCATTGCTCAAATAAAGGACTAATCACGTGCCAAAAAAACTCAAATAAATGACTAAATTTGTAACCTTTTAGCTTAAAGTAGTAAAAGTGAAATAACCCTATAGTAAAAGGACCAATAGTGTAATTGACTCTAAAAGTAATTATAATTTTTTTTGAATAAATTATAACAAACTTAGTAACGAGTGACAATGTATTTTAATAGGTCTAAGCATGATAAAATCCAACTATAGCATGCATATATTACACGTATATTTTCACAACGCTCACCAAGATACCTAGTCGATTCCTTATAAGTTTGAGTTAAACCTGTTATACATTACAACTCAATTATGTCTAACTTAGACTCGGTAAAAGTTTGACTTAATTAAACAGATTTTGACTCGACTTAATTGTAACCTTATCTACCACTACCTGCTTATAGCTACAAGAATTCACCCAATTAGAAGTTATGGCTTGTATTAAAATTCAGATCAGTTAAAGATCTACATATTTTCAAGTTTAAAACAGTTAGAGTTAATTATATAAATGATCTTGTGGTTGTTATGAAATTTCACTTTTAGTCATTTAATTTTAAAAGTTACGAAAATAGTTACCTTGTTTCGCTTTTGATCCTTTACACAAACTTTTGTTAAGTAACACCATTAAACTAAGGGTATTTTGGTCATTTTCCAAGTTATCCTTGTCATCAAACAATCACTTCCCCTTCAAATAAAAGTCTCTCCTTGGAAGTGAAGCAAACATCCATTTCAAATCTCAATCTCTCTCTTCCATCCATAAAACCCTCATTCTGGTCGAACCACCACCACCACCACCATTCCGTCAGAGCACAATCATGACCACCACCACCGCTACCGTCTGACCACCATTGCAGAACCAGCACCACCCTCCCCACCGTATTTGATGTTTTTTATGAAGTTAGAACCACCACCAAGGCACCAACATCACACACCCACCACCATTGCATGACCACCACCACTGCCATCCGACGACCATCACACAAAGTAAGATGAAGATTAACTCAACCTCGATTGTTTGCAATCGGAACCATTAAAACACATATATACAAATCTGTTAATTTTTGAATGAAACTATACAAGAATGCTTAGATCTGCTAAAACATCCATGGATCTATTTCATCTGTCAAGTCCAAGGTGTGAATCTGTTGAGTTCATCGAAACCCTAACTCAATCAATTCAAAGGTTCATCGAAATCTATTAAGTCAAGGGCTCATCAAAATCTTGAACTCAAATTTGTTTGATGAATAGATTTTTAAACCAATCGATGAAATCCAAATCTCTTTAACCATGAAATCGATTAATGTTCTACTCAAACCTGTTGTGAACAAGATGAACATTCAAACCTGTCTATACTCAAAACCCATTACCCATCCGAATGGGGCATCAATTTACAAATCTGAAAAAAATCAAATCTTAGATGATGATTTCCATATCTTAATGGTAATAAGTTGTCATATTAAATAAGTTGGAGCAGGGGAAGGTGGTGGTGGTTTTGTCACCAAGGGGTAGACGGTGGCGGCGTTGAGTGGTTGAGTGAGGTCTCTGGTTAGAAAAAATGAGAGAGAATGAGAGATAAGATAGGTAGATTAGGTGATAAAAGGGGGTTTGAAAGATGATGTTTGGTAACAAGTATAAAAGAAAACCTTTAAATGAGTATGTTTGGAAATAGTTTTAATGATAACAGTTTGTTTGGAAACAACGATAAGAAATAAAAAAACCAAAATACCCTTTAACGACTAACGATCAAAGTCAACAGTAATTAATGTAAAGAAACAAAAATGAACCGAAGTGACTGTAACTATTTTACTATTTTTTAAAGTGAAAGAAATAAAAGTGAAATTTTATTATAATTAACTCAAACCGTTAAGTCTTGTCTTACCATGTTAATTTGAAATCTTGTATTATTTTTTCATAGAAATGAGTCAAAGAATAATTGGTGGATTCTAATAAATTTGTAATCAGTTTTAATTTATTTTTTCTCTAACAAGAGGAATATGCGTATTAATAAAAAAAATTCATATGGTGAATATTTTTATTTACTAGAATGGAAATAATGAAATACGTATATATTAAACGGAACACTATAATTAATAATTACAAGTAAGTTATATATGCTGCTAGCAATATATAAGTTGGATGCTGTCATACTTATATATCTTTTTAATGAGCAAATAATAAAATGATAAAATTACCCTCCCTTATAGATATAGTAAATTTAAGGGCAAATTGCATGAAAATGTAATGAACTTTGTCTAGGTTACCATTCTATACGACCAACTTTAAAATTTTAAAAATAATATAATTAATTTTCATAATCCTCTCATTGTATGAAATCAATTTTTTTATGTGTGTGTTGTTTAGTTACCATTGCATACAATGAACTTTGTCATAACTTTCATAATATACAACGAATTGCATACAATATGAGGATTATGAAAGTTGGTTGTATTATATTTAAGAAAATAAAGTTGATTGTATATAATGGTAACTAAGACAAAGTTCATTGTGTTTTAATACAATTTGCCCTAAATTTAAAGATAAACAATAATTAAAGTTGGAACTTTTATTATAATGATAAACAAGTCTCAAGAATGAAGGGAAAATAGATGTCCCAAGGCGAAAAAACCTACAACCAAAGCTGAGGATATAAGTTTATGTAATATCTATACTTATACTTCGCCGCGAAGCTCCTAATACCATACAATTACGGGGAAAGTTTTTTGTCATGTTCTATTTTCAACGTACACCGCTTATATAAATAATCGTGCATAAAATAACAAAAGCTAAACTGGAAGGAGTGGTAAGGATGTTGCGTTTGGCACTCGAGCCCTAGTTTTGAATCCTGGTTCATTTCACTTTGTGTCTTTTTTTACTTTTCGGATACGTGGTTTTTTTAATAGACAAAACTTACTAGTTTTTTTTATTTTGTTCTATCATTACTATTAGTATAGAATATTATTTTTTGTTACATATCACCTTAAGTGTATATTGTAAACTAAATTTTTTACTTAGTATTATTTTTATAATACTTTTGCTTAGTATTTTGTCACCCTCTTTAATTTATACTCCAGCTCGCACCATTTTATTTTATTTATTTTTTATTTTTCTGTAACAAGATTAAAAAATTGTTTTGTAAATAACTCTTTTTACTTGACTTTTCTATATTATTTGTAATTCTTTAGATTATAAAATCTGAATTGTAAACTTTAAGTCAATGATTTTTAATATAGATGTATTTATGAAAACAAAAAAGAATAAAATTAGAATCACATTATAATATAATTTTTTTAAATTAATTTTTTAATATAGAAACATATAGCGGTATATATAAAATCAAATGATAAAAGTTTATATAATTACACAAACAAACTATAGTACATATATCTTACGTTTTTATTTTCTTATCAACTAAATTGATATACGAAAAAATTATAGATAATTAAATATCTTTCTCTAATTTTTTTACCTATTAAAAAAACACATTTTTAAATATATATTTTTAAACTTCACCACGAATCGTAGGTTAAAATACCTCGTGGATATTAAAAACAAAAGTAGCTAGCATTACAAATTTGACTCTATATATTATTATTTTGTTATGTCATGTTATGAAGGAGAAAGTATGAAAAGTTAGAATTGTAGACAAATGGAAGTTGAAAAAGTCTGATTTTAGGGAAGGTAGTGTCTCTTCATGGATAAGACTCTTCCTGGCTTTCCTTTTATAGTAAATTACCCTATTACCCCTGCCTTCTCCCTACTCCCTACTCCTTTCCCTGTTTGTATAACTTCTTACTTACTTCCCATACACAAAAAGTAAACCACTTCCCCATCTCCATCCTAAATTATTAATTTATCTATTGTTTCATAACATACAAATTTCCCTATTATTTTCTATTTATTATTCTATATATGTTTATTAATTTAGAGAATTTATAAAACAGCCGTTATATATATATATAATATCAATCATTATTTTGTTTGTTAATCGATCAGTGCATGTATTAAGTTTCTTTTAAGTTAGTAATTTAACGTTACATGCATCTCTTATGATCTTTGTATCTTTTTTGGGTAAGTCATGCTTGCTAGAGGGTTCTTATCGACCCTTCTCACAAACATGAAGACGTAACATGTAAGCCGCGATTAAAAATCATCTGTCAAACGAGAAATGTTTTCCGTGCGAGAATTGTTTCTAACACAATTGATAACTCATTAATAGGGGTATTTTAGTTATTTATATATTTACTCAACCGTTAATTGCGTCCGAATGGATGAGTCATTATTAAAATGACTTAATTTCCACAAAGTACTTCTCATTAACGAGTCATTAATGAAAGCCATTAGAATTCTTAGCAATTGATTTATTTTAATAAAAAACTAAGATTGGTTCCCGTACAAAAAATAGTTCTCAATTGAACTCTCCGCTATATATATAAGACCTTAACAATCTAACTATTAATCTATCAAATCAACTTATATCTGTGACACGTATTTTTAAAATTTGTGTCCTATAGTTCAAGGAAAAAAAGGTCACATTTTGTGTGTCTATGGCGTACATAGATAATAAGTCTCCACGAAGAACACCTCTTTCAGGGAAGTATAAAGAACACTAGTAAAATATGATAATCAACAGAACTATCATCAATTTTAATTAAAAAACAAAAAAACAATGAACTTTTAAAAACAATTATATTAACATTAGATCTACATGCTAGATGCATTGCACTAGTTTTTTTAGCCATTAGATTAGATTTCAATGACTCAGGTATATATATATATTTAGATCTGTTCTCTCAGTTCTTCTTGAAACAACCATTCTTCCTTAATCTTGACTCCATATACACACTTGGGAAGGTTTATTTTAGAATTATCCTTACTACAAAAACCAATTTGACTCTTAATTAAAATAAATCAATTGTTGATATTGATAATGGCTCATTAACGAGCCCTCATTAATACTAAATTAAAGGCTCATTAATATGAGTATTTTGGAAAAATCAAGCCATATAAATAATAACTCATACATCCGGACGTTAATGAGCATTAATGGGAATTACAAGTATTTTTCGCATTAAAAACGATTCTGAAATGAATTTCTCCGTACCTGTATGTGTGTGTGTGTGTGTATATATATATATATATATAAGTAACCTTGAAAAGATGCCGTATAGTGCATGAATGTTTGTAGAATAAAAAAGAAAATTCACAAACACACACACACACACACACACACACACACAGAGAGAGAGAGAGAGAGAGAGAGAGAGAGAGAGAGAGAGGAGATGATGTGAGGTTGGTTTGATGATTAACGGAATTGGGTGTTATGATTGGGTGGATGCTTAGGACTTTGTGGTATACATTATAGGCAAGTATGAAAAGACTCAACCTGGGGGGTGCTACAGAAGTATGTATTATGTTGAACTGCATGCTAAGGTTTGAATTGAATGCAGGTTGAGGTGGAGCTAGGTTGGTTTATTTTGTCTGTCCAATTTGAATTGAAAGATGATGAATCTCGTCCTGTCATATATCCACAAATGCCCTATCTTGTAGGCAATTTATTCTGATTCCCCATCTCTCTAACTAGTCTTGTCCACCCTTTTTGGGCTACCAAATTGACACTAGCTGCATCACTTTTTCATCACCTTTTCCATTTCCATCTTTTTTTTTATTAATTCAACTTATTTATTTAAATATGCGGTTAAAATTATCGATCGATCTTACCCTCCTCTCTACTTCTCTAGGGTTGACGGGGCTAACCCATTAATTTATTACAAGTGTATGAACTTAATTTGATCCGTGTTTTGGAAATAACAGCTAGTCTGTAAAAGAGTAGGAGTGTGAATGAGAGTTTCATTACCAACACCTTTAGATATATTCCAATTTTTGTTGCAATTAACCGAACATGCAGCTAGTATTCATTCCATAGTTTATAAATAATTTCAGGAAAAGAAAATAAAATTAAGGTTTAATACACTATAACAAATGTATGTAAATTTTGTAAAGTGTGTTAACAAAAAAGTAGTAGTAATCAAATTTTGTTCTGTTTATAAATGTGTAAAAACATTTAAAGTTTGTAAGGTTAGAAAATAATGAAATTTCAGATCACTTCTAAATATATAATAACAATAACAATTATAAAAATATCAAGAAAAACTAACTCCACACTTGAATCTATGCAAAAAATATAATATGGTGATTCAAAGAGGTCCACAACTTGAATTATATATACAGAATTACAGACTGTTTTCAAGAACTTTATTGTAAATGTTTAGATTTAATTATTTCTTTCCATAATTTTACAGAATTTTAAATATGTCTGTAAGTTAAAAAATTAAATTAATTCTTTGTAGCCATAGTTATCATACTCATCCTATCTATATTTGAAAAAAAAGAAGGCTTTTGTGGTTGTTTCTTTATGTTTTTTTCAATTTCACATTTGGTCCGTAATTTTTAATGTAAAATATGTTACTGGTTCTTTAAACTGATACTTGGTTCATCGATCACGGTGTATTTGATTAGTTGAGCACGTACTGTTTGTTTGATCAATTGAGCATATATTTAAAGAACCATTCGTGAAACAAGTATCTACTTAAAGGATTACTAACATAATTTCACATTTAAAAAACTAAAGATTAAATAAGACAAAACTTAAAAGACCAACCAAGTAATTAACTCACTTTTAAGTACCATATGTTTTTTTTTTCAAATAAAATTAATTCGAATTACATATGCACACACAGTGATATATGCCAGGGTTGATAGAAGCCATGTCAACATTGATCTACATCGTACTCTATATATGATCAGCTTATATTCTAAAAGCTGGCAATTTTCAATCTGCTACGAAATATGAACCGAATCCGATATGAAAAAGTGACACGAACTCAAAATGAGTTAAAAGCGAGTTGACATGAAAGTGACACAAAAAAAGAGATCTGGTTATGGTCAACCCGTCAACCCGAAAGTGACTTGTATGTCCCGTTTGAGGATACTAACATTGAATTATAATTTTTTCTAGAAAACTTAAACTTAAGTTTTAAAAAAGAAATTGTGATATTAAACTGGGGAGTGAAATCAAGTTGTTAATTATTTTCATTTATAAAAATAGAATAAAAAAATAAAATCGAAACTCAAATCAAATTGAAACGAACACCTAATCTGAAGTTTGAGTCAAAATAAAACGAATATTAAATTTAAAATTTGAATCAAAACGAAAATCATAATCAAAATTCTTATAGACATGAACTAGGAATTCAAACGAAAAGCATATTCAAAAACTGAAAAAAATACACGTTGAACATATTGGGCCGAAATGGGTTGACACGAAACACGAACCAAACCAGACACGAAAAAGTGACAATATACAAAACTGACACGAAAATAAAGAGTTGAAAACGGGTTAACGCAAAATTAACATGAGCACGAAGCCGATAACACGAACCCAAAACACAACCAAATTGCCGGCCATAATTATATTCTCTGATCTATATAATTATTATTTTAACTATATTGCTTTAACATCATAATTTTTTTACGGTCAATTTCATTAATTCTAAAATTGTTGCTCAGTAATTTTCGTTTCTATTATATTGATTTAGCGTCGGATTCGCAGTGAAAACATAATAAAATACAATTACCTATTATTTTAATTTTTTATATGTTTCCGAATCTAATCCATCCCTATAAATACATATTTTGTAGCATGTCTCTAAATTTATAGATATAGCAACAAAGAAACATAGAAAAATATAATTAATTAATATTTTTATACTCCTGTTAATTAATCCCTCTCTAATTTAAGAAATTAGAGACAACGAAAATTAATTCATCACAATTATGTAGCTAGTTTGTGGCTAATATAATCATATATTTTTCACTTTATTCTGTTGTTAGAAATAGTAACAGATAGATTATATAAGCTTTTTGATCCCTCAACTCTTTAAAAAGTAAAAACCTAAAATCTCTCCCTCACACACATTATGTGTGTATGTATAGATATATAGAACCCTTTTTTATATAGAGAGCTCAAAAAATATTTGTGAGCCTTTAGATTAATTAAATGGAAGATTGGGATTAAAAAGAAAAAAAGGAATCACTTTTTTTTAGCAGGGAATCATTAATTCAACACAGTTATTTTGACGTCAAAAGGTATATCTGGAAATTAAATCTCATTACAACTGAATTGACATTTACTGATGGGATAAGCGTCACTAAAAGTAGAAAACAGTGACTAAAACCGTGCGGACCATCTCCTATCAAAACAAAATCATCACTAGTAATTTAGAGACAACGATAATTAATTCATCACAGTTTTTCTATACTCCTGTTAATCCCTCTCTAATTTAGAGACAACGATAATTAATACATCACAATTATGTAGCAATTTTGTCGTCGCTAATATAATCATATATTTTTCACTTTATTCTGCTGTTAGATATATTAACAGATAAATTATATAAGGTTTTTGATCCCTCAACTCTCTAAAAAGTAAAAATCTAAAACGCTCTCTCACACACACATTGTGTGTGTATGTATAGAAATATAGAACCCCTTTTTATATGTAGAGCTGAAAAAATATTTGAAAGCCTTTAGATTAATTAAATATTAGGTTGGGATTAAAAGGAAAAAAGGATAGAATAATTTTTTTTGAGCAGTGAATCAATGAATTCACCACATTATATAATTCATGCGTGTAAAGTAAAAAAGGTAGATTTAGAAATTAAATTCTCGTTACAACTGAACGGACATTTACTGGCGGAAAAAGTGTCACTAAAACCATGCAAACCATCTCAAACAGAAAAAAACCATCACTAGTAAAGGAGCCGCTAAATATTTTTTCTTACATAGGATTTCCGTCAGTAAAGGGTCTAAAGCTATACTCACGCTTAATTTCTGTGACAAAAAGGCTGTTTAGTCTAGCATCTCAAAACTTTAGTGACGAAAACTCAATCGCTCACTAAAAAATGTATAAAATGATTCTTCTGCCTTTTAATTTAATTGCATTAGCATCTAATATAATTAATAGGAACAATTATTATAAGCAATTTTAAACTGACAAACCGACAAAATATGAAATAAATTGTCAATAATCATCACCACTATTAGTAGAATCAAGCGTTAAAGACACAAAACGTAATACATAATCTGAAGTAATTAATTCAAACTTAATCCCTTAGTTTAGCAATTGTAAACAAATAAACCGACACATAACTTGTCTTGATAACATCAACTTCAAACATAAACAAAATAAAAATGTCGTTAGCAACCATAACAAAGTGAAAACATTAAGTTTGACCGAAGATATTACAATAAGATAAATAACAGTATTATCCTATTAGATGCAAGTTTGACCTTGAAAGTCAAATGATTATAACTAACCAAGAGCATAGTTACTATTAAATATTAAATCCACACACAGCATCAAGAAACGGTTTAATTAATTATATTTGCAGTAACATTATTATTCAACAATAAAATTAAGTTAACGTACGTAGAAGAAATTACCTTTTTGACCAAACATGCACGCCCTAACGTACATGCGAATATCATGATATTAAGTATTCCTAACCTTCCAAGCATCGATCCTTAACAAACAAATAATCCAGTTTTACTAAATTATATATAAAGATCTTTTCTCTCTCAACTCCCCAGATCGATCTTTGCTCTACCTTTCGATACATCCACGATTTACATATCCAAACTATGCTAAACATTTCACTTGCAATTTCATCCACTAGGGAGGGAGGTTTTTACAGGCCATATCATCCTCCAATAGAGGGCAATTTTGATTTTTGCTCAAATTGTGTTTGAATTTGAAACGGCATCTAGCAGCGATTCACGATTTGTCCCCCTCCCCTTCCTCACCCTCGACGGCGCCATGGTGATCGTCTTAATTGCGAATGGATGGAGAACAAGAATTTAGACAATAGATATCAATTAAGGTCGATTTTGTTGAGTCTAGGGATAGAGTACAAAACCGTCAAAACCAACATAACAGTCCAAACTAAGGTTGAGTGACCGGTTTGGTTCACTGTTTCTACATAAAAAATCTATATAAACTGGACTGAACCTTGTATCTATATATAATGCATCACATATATATTAAACCGCGTACGTACGATATAACTCAAAACACATACATATTAATTTCACACACATATTAATATAAAAAGCAAGTACGTATGTACGCACTGACATATTACATCAATACAAGAATCTGACCTTTTTGCGACGACAAAAGTCGTCGCTAAAGGCACCTCTGTCGTCGCTAATTATCAAATTGAGATGACATGTCGTCGCAAAAAGTTCGTCTCTAAACAGAAAATAGCGACGACTTTGAGAAAATGTCGTCGCAGAATTTAAAATTAAAAATATATCAAGTGTATTACTACCACTATTGTTGCGACGACATTGTCGTCGCTAAATTTTTTTAAAAATTAGCTTCGTAATTTCTGCGACAACTTTGTCGTCGCTAAGATGTTTAATATTATTTCATACTTTCACTTTTTGAGACGACATGTCGTTGCTAAAGTTGATTCTTTTAAATATTTTTTTGTAATTCCGATATTCCAGAATTTACCCAAAATAGGTAAATTCTACAAATCCCAAATTTATAACCTGAATATTACACGACTACATAACAAAAACAAGCTATAATTAATGTACGTGTGATGACGTACCAAATACATAACGGATGTGTTAAAAACACAATAATTTAATAGAAATAAAGCAAGTTCAATCTAAATTAACCAAGTGTATCAATAACATAAACCAACAATAAAATGTATCAATCACATTAATTAAATCCCAAAAGGCTACCAACCAAAGTACCCACTCGGCATCGTTCCCGTCACCATCGATTTCATCGTCTTCCTCGTCATCGTCATCATCATCGTCTAACGGAGGAGCTTGAAAGTTGGGATTTTTTTTCACAAACCGAAGCGACCCACTTTTGAAATCAATTTTTCCATTTGCGGTTTATTTTTTTGTTGTTTTCCAGCACAATTTCTTTTACTTTCTCATTTGTAGGGTGTGGTTGTGACGAGGTGGCTGATGATGAAGATGGAAAAAAGGAGCGAATAGACATATTCTTCATTTTTTGGCCACGACCGACATTATGCGGTGTCTTTCCCCAAACACCTAAAGCGCGCATTTGATTTGTTATTAGACTTTGAACAAAATTTAGTTCATCTCATTTGAACCCAATACTAATTATTCAACATTGTTTTCAAATTATTTGATATTTTTTTTTAATTATTAATATAATTATACATGTAAATCAAAAAAAATATTAACCCATTTAGTTTTAAGGTCGACTCATTTGAACCGAAATACTATTGAATCCGAATACAGCGTAGATGTTTTACCTTTGTAGCGATTTCTTGCTCGTTGACGGAAGAACAAGAAGATGATTGAGTCGTCCTCTCCGCAGTCAATCTTTCCTGCATTTTTTTAATGATAATGGTATCTAATTAGCACAAACAATTCATCCATTAATTAGCTAATACAATATTATACATTTACT
>JAUEJL010095508.1:0-13755 GCA_032274825.1 Drosophyllum lusitanicum
TCACTTCCACACCTGGACCCCCCCCCCCCCCCGGGCCCCCCCTTCTCTTAAAATTAAAAAAAACAAAAACAAACACACCAAGAACACATGCATACACACCATCGAGAAATAAAAGGAGGGAGGGGCGCGGACAGTGGGCTAGGGTGTTGCAACGGTTTGTTGGTGTGAAGCAGCAGCGCTGAGGGATGCTGTGAGTTGTACAGAGAGTGAAAAGAAGGGAGGGAATTAGGTCTAAATCATTAATTGTTGTTTGATTGGTTAATTAGGTTTAAATATGCAAAAAATAACAATAATAACAATTTTTCAACCGATATAGCTGCCTAGCCGGTGACTGGTGACCAAATACGCATTTTCGGATGAAATTGAAACGATTGATGATTATTTTGGTAAGTTATCAGAAAGAATGTTATGATCTTATGGAATAAAGGTAACTAGGTAAGTTGCCTACTTACCTATGTTGAGACTTTAGAAAAATAAGTTTCTAATCAAGAGACTTTACCCCTAAAATTTTCATTTGTTATGACGTTTTTTATTTAACTTAAGCTAGACAATGTAGCTAAAAAGAACTTATGTAGAATTATGAAAATAAAGGAGGAATTCAGCGGTAGAAGAACACCTTATCCCTAATCTTCTTTCTAAGGATCAATATATGTATATGTACAAGATTTTGTTTACTTTAAATGGGGATTTTACAGAACACATACAGACACTGAAACTTAGAACCCACGTAACAGCATCATTACAATCATTTGAACAAACAAAAGTGTAAAACACTTTGTAGAAGTTGAATGATGACCTGATCTATGAGAGGAACTTAATTTCAATCAGCATGGCCGACTTGTTTGCTTTGGCAGAGGTCGTGAAGAAAGAGACGATGTGAGAGTGACAAAATTTACACAGGGGAGTTAATATTTAAAGGCGAAGATGAAAACTCAAACTACTTAACAAGAAAAGATGACATCTAAAGATAAATAGTTTCCTAAGTTATTTATTGCCAGTAGCAACCATAGATTTAATCAAGTAATTCATTTTCATATGGAATAGTTTTTCTTTAAGCTCATTTATATGGTTTGAATAGAAGCACTACCTTTTCTCCCTGAGTGACTGCACTACTGAATTAATTTTAAAAAGGGAAGTCGAGTGGACATATAACGGTTTGTAATTGGGTGACTGGATTATATAGACCAGAGGTTAAATGATTCTTGAATGAACCTCTCAGCAGAGTTCCTTATTGTCGATTTTTTCAACATGACAGGAAAGTCATATGATGTTGTCAGCTCTTCAGCACAGGAACCAAAAGCCATGGTGTTTTTATCTTCTGCCACAGATTCAAAAATTGGTATGCCCATATGCCTTCTTAAACTTTAGTTGATCTAAATTAACCTCTTGTGAAAAGCTGACATGGTTTCCTGAGGTTGAAGGGAGTAAGCTTCATTTTTGTAAGTCAAATTCAGCACATGCATTATTCGCTTCGGTTAAGCTTAAATTTTCGAAGTAGATTGTAAATTGTTATAAAATATATATTTCGTTATGAGATGCAAGTAGGGTTTGTATCCCTCACCATGCATGTCAATTTACAAAGGTATGTGGTTTTCTAGTCATCATATGCACGTCAACTTGGTATGTGAATTTTTATTGTTTGGTTTGTAATAAGAGTAGAGTATACAGCATGCCGCTGGACTATTTGATAATCAAAATGTGCCCATTCCACGTGTGGGAATCCCAATTTAAGTGACTCAACTAATATTCAGGCATGGATACGTCCAGTTAAATGATTCCGGTTAGGAGAGCAAAACTGTTAATTTTGCACCATTTTCTCCATCTTATTCAACTAAAAGACCAACCCACAAATTGCAAAGATAATATGGAGGAATGACCTTTCATTTCTTAAAATGACGTGGGTGCTTTACTGGTTCTTTTTAAGCCGAACTCTTAAGCCACTGCTTTTGTGCCTAAGTCATCGGTTGTCTGTAACTATGATTTCTAGACGTGAATGACATAAGTGTTACTTACCAAATATTCCGGTGGCTGATGATTAAATTTTTACTTAAAAATATAAACTTTTCTTCTTACATTTAACAAGAGACTCTTATAATGAATGTCAAGTTCAAGAAGGCAGGAAAAATATCAATTAATACAATGAGTGTGGAACCTGTGGTTTCATTCTATGATTATCATTTATACAATACTTGAGTGATATGAAAATGTATACTCGTTCTATACTCGAACTTTACCCTAAAATTAGTAACTTATACTCGAACATTCTCTTGAAACTTTTGACAGTCGGTAAGATTACAAGGCGGGTTTCTTTAGTTCATTATATGGAGCCTAGTGAAGTTCCAAAAGATGATACCAAGAAGCTAAAACAGCTATATGAAAGGTCTTCTGCTACTTCTTTGACTAACTCTGCTTATAATTTTACAACTCCTACAAAGACTTCAAGACCAGGATCGTTAAGTGGTCGAGCCGCTACTCATAGCAGCGGGCATAAAAGTTCTCTATCCGAAGAGAAGGTGCAACCCAAGGTCAGTATTTCTGGTCAGGACTCAGGCCACACAGGCCATGGGTCAGAACATTCTAGTGAGAAGAGATCGAAGAAGAGAAAGAAACATGTTGGTTGAGTTATGTTATTTGTGATCAACTTTGTTAAATTATCGATTATCAAGACCATCTTTGTGGGGCAGTGCCAAAATTTTATTGACTCGTGGTTATCCTTTAGTTATTGTTTTTCATATATAGATTCAGTTTATGGAGGGCGTGATAATTTAAAAGTGAGTTGATACTTGATAGATCTTTTGGATGTTGTATATTCTTTGCATGCATATGTGAAGAAATTTTAAATATTTATGTAATTCTTCACATGACAAAGACCGCATGTTCTGATCGTGTTTTATATGGGAAAACGAAGTTTTACAAACTAAAAGCTTTGAAAAACTACTTCAACTAGTTTTATGTTTTACTACTGAGACGTAGCCTAGTGGTATAGGGGTTTTACTATATAGCTTAAGTCTTGGGTTTGAGTTTGTTTAGTAGGGGTTTTTCTAAAAAAACGGTGGAGGGTATATTCCCTCATGGTGTGCGTGGCTTGGGGCTCGCATACTGCCCTATATGGATGTCACTGCGGACCCAGCTCACTAAATTCGTTGTAAAAAAAAAACTAGTTTTATGTTTTGGTCTTTAAAGTTCTAATTAATTTATATTTAATGGTTAAACTATATAACCTTTAAATTTAATGTTCAGTTTGTTCCATAGAATTCAAAAAAATAGAATAAAATTGAAATCAAATTCCATGTTGTATTGCGTTTAGTAAACTTGTTTTTGAATGAAATCTTATTCTTTGAGATATTTACATTCCTTTAAGTAATGGAAAATTCATTTCATAGTTAGACCGAATGGAATTTAAATCAATTCCATTCCCTAAATTCTGTGAAACAAATTGAACCTAATTTTTTTTTTCTAGTTAAATCCTTGTTTGGTTTTAGATTATACCTTTTTGTTACCTAATACCTTGTTATTTTGATCATTTTTATATAACTAATAGTATTTACATTTCATTATATACAACAATATTTAAACAAATTGTGTTTGGAGTATATTTTTGTGTAGTTTGTCCATTTCTAAATTATTCTCATTCTCTTTCTTTCTTTCTTTTAATATTTTTAGGAGTAAATTACACTGTTTAGGGTACATGCTTGTGAGGTACCCAAATGTTATTGGTCAACAACCTTAAACCATTGGTTATAAAAAAATCATATGCTAAAGCTATATATTAGTATATCACTTTTCCATGAAAACTGTAGTTTACTAAATAAATCTTCAAATAAATATATACACACATCTTTCAGCACTAATGCTCAAGATTATCCTGTCAGTATCGCCCATTTATTTGACAAGAACTTTTATTTGGAAAACATTTAAGTGGACATTAATGGGATAATATATTAACACCTGCCCCACGTTTTTGGGTCTAAATTGGACCCTACATGAATATGAATATAATATAAACTAGCATCGTACCTGCGCAATGCTACGACGATAAATAACTTATGTTTTACAACATGTCATTTTCAAAAATTTAATGATATCTAATTCACGTAATTCAATGTCACGGAAAACTTTTCTGTAGCATCATGTCCCTTTTTTTCAATTTTTTTATTTGCATCAACTATTTTATTAATTTTAAAAATAAATTCTAAAATGTATTAAAATAAGAAAAAATATTTATATTTATGAAATAAGAAGAGCTAAGTTAATAAGATTTTAGAAATTATGTGTGGATAATTGTGTTTGTGTGGAAGGGTATATTTTAAATTAATAAAAAGTTAAAGTAAATTAGGAGAGAGTGGAGTGGTTAAAGATTGAGTAGATGAGATTAATTTAGATAGAATAAAAGGTCAATGTATATTAAATGATTTATATAGTAGTATAGATATAGATAGATAATAGTAGGATAACATAGAACGGAGCCTTGAAACTAAAGATTAAAAACGAAAAAAGCTTAAGTAGTAATATAGGCACTATGCAGGTTTAATTTCTATTTTTTTAATGGCAAAAAGGATTTTAAAAAACAAGAAAAAGCAAGATACACATGGATTCTAAGAAGGAAGCCGCTCATAGCCAAAGACAAAAATAAGAGATAATAAAAATTATGTTCTTCTCAAATATGATATTTTCACTTATAAAATTGATTCATTCAAGAAAGAAAAACGCATACTTCACTAACTTATAACTTAATTCAAAATTGTATCTTTCGTAAATAAATCAATATTATAAGTAAAATAATCGTCTTTCCTCCTAAAAGCATCAACCCACCTACACCTCAAGAACTAGACAACAGCCTCCAACTTACAACAGAGCATCAGGCCTCTCATACAACCCAAGAACACAAAGTTAAGTTAGTAACTTCTAATTGAATTTATTTTAAGCGATTTACTAAAAGTAACTAGTTTTGAGCAAAAAAAAGTTGTTGCTATCTCTTATTGGTAGCATACTAGCATTGCATGCAGTAAAAGAATTAAAACTATATGTTATCATCTTATTTGTTAGAGTGAATTAGTTCTATAGACTATAGTGACTGTGGTATGTGCTTTGATGATTTAGTCTTTTATGATTAACATTTTCGTCCGTAATCTTTAGTGTTCATAGTTTATTACTAATTTGTTCCTTTAAGCTAATATTTTTCTAAGTTAGTTGACTTGGTTAGAAGGACATTTAAAGGACCAAATCGATAACAAATTATGATTACTCGGTTTGTTGTTAACGTTATGACTAGATGAATAAGTTTTAAAGATGTTTATCATAAAGTCTTACCCTTTTATATTATGTTATCGACGGAAAGTATAACATGAAAATATGTTTTTTTTAACAGCTAATACACACACCTGTCTAATTCTAGGTCAAATATTTAATACGGGGACTTGAACCAACAAATTTATGATTGGAATGCACCTTTTCTAAACGCCCTTTGATAAACATGAAATATGTGATCACAAATATGAAATACCCATGTGTTATTTGACTAAGGAACAGAAAATGACAAGATAGTGTGAGTGAGAGGAGGTGGAAGCAACCAAGGAGGAACTTAACCATGGCGTTTTTTTGTTTTTTCTTCTTTCTTTTGTGATATAACATCACCGTTTACAAATGGTCCTTCTGGAGGCCCCGCCATTTCTCGATTTTCCATTTCTCAGCTCCGCCGCAGCCACTCATACGACATATCTCTTTCAATAAACCCTAATCTAAACCCCCTTCAAATTCATCCTATATCCCTCTCTGTTTGTATTCTGGTACGTCATTCATTTTCATGATCTGTGTTTTTTTTATATTTAAATTATCGCTTTGATTCCGTGTATAGAGATGCTAAATAGAAGCTTATGTGATATGTATCATTACATTTGAGTCAAAATGCCGATCTGAAGCGAATACAAAGTTTTATTAGATTTATGTTTTTTATGCATAGTAATCCGTATTCATAGCAGCATTCATGTTGTCTATCTTCAAAGATTACGGACACAGGGTGCATGTTTTACACGTTTTATATTCTTTTCGATTGTTCATATTAGTACCAGGTTTTAATTTGATGTTAATATCGTCTTCCATTGCCACTAATTCAACCTCGATATTATGGTTCTTGCAGGTCCTTCACAGATTCGGTAATTCATAAACGAATCTTGTTATCAGATCAGAGCCTCTCTGTTTTTTGTTTGTTGCAGGGAGAGCTAAGTCGACCAGTTAGCTCTACCCCTTAGCTACCCGTCCCCTGTTTGTTTTGGTGGATTGTTTCAATGGCGACAACCACTAACTTGTGTGGAGTCAAGACTCCTTATTGTTTTTCAAAGAGAGCTCTAGACTCCCAATCTTTGTGCTTGCTGCCACGGCTTCATTTTGATCCACTAGAGGAATTGTGTGGAGGATTGAGGGTTCCAGCTCCAAGCAAGGGAAGAGGTCTTCGAGTTATTTGTGATGCGAGAAAGAATGATGTTCTGGTACAAAGTGTACCCACAATTCAAGGTATAGAAGGATCAAGTAATCAACTATCGTGTGTTATGAAGTTTGGTGGCTCGTCAGTAGCATCAGCAGATAGGATGAAAGAAGTAGCTGAGCTTATTCTTAGCTTTCCAGAAGAGAATCCTGTGATTGTTTTATCTGCTATGGGAAAAACAACCAACAATCTCATAGTGGTTTGTGCAACCTTAAAATTTTTAAATTGATATTTTAGCTGTTTCTTCAAGTTGTTAAGTTAAAATTTGTGTTGTATCATATAGGCTGGAGAAAAGGCTGCAAGCTGTGTTTCTGATGTGTCTGAAATCGATGAGTTGAGATTTGTGAAAGAACTGCATAACAGGTGAAACATGGATTATCCGCTTTTACCATCATATGAAAAGTTAGTTTATGCTGAATTGGTATTCGTGTATATACACAGGACAGTGGATGAGCTTGGATTAGACATATCACTCATCAGAGGTGGGCCTCCAACTTTTGCAATTATTGTATCAGTATAAAAGCTTTATGCCCAAGTTTCTTACTTATTCACAATTAATAAATAGTTATGTCATAAATGCTTGTTCTGATTTCAGTTTAAGCAACATTCATGATTGCTAGCTCATTTGGACTGATGTTTGTTTTTTCATTTGCTTCATATGACTATGTGGTTTCATATCCTGTGATATTTTATTTGCAGACCATCTAGAAAAACTAGAGCGACTGCTGAATGGGATTTCTGTAATGAAAGAGTTGACTCCACGTGCCAGAGATTACCTAGTCTCATTTGGGGAGTGCATGTCCACAAGAATATTTGCGGCGTACTTAAATAAAATCGGTGTCAAAGCCCGCCAAGTATGTGGTTTATTGATTACTTACATTAAGCCTATAATTCATAAATTTTGGTGATACATTTTCCAGTGTCAATATAAGGGATAATTTTAGTGGTGCTTTATTCTGATGAACGTTTTTTGCTAGTTTTCATGCTTCAAATTTAGTTCTTCAAATTGGAAGTTGTAGGTCTACAGCAACTACTTATGTTCTCATCTTGTTTTTAATAGCTTCAAACGAGTAAATAAAGTACACCTAATGAACAGTATTCATAAACATCGTCAGGTGGCTAAAGTAAAATTTATGTTATCTTTAGTTCTTGAGGATCAAATAGATTTTACATGTCATGAAACTGATTGAAGAGTTGGCATCTCTATTATCTTGACTTAATGCATCACAAACAAAAAATAAGACGGGTGAGTGATGAAAATCACCAAAAATGGAATTGAATGCAAGAGAATAAAGAGAACTCGGATTGACGGATCGTGAATTAAAAGTTGATAATGTGCAAATGAAATTACAGCTCTATTTATACTAACTTTGAACATCTATAGTTCTTTACTCTTTTTTTCCCCAAATCTTGAATCGATAAAATGGGTTCAAGAAATTTCTTGAATCGATTCATGAAGCCCAAATCCAACTTTTCCATCTCATCAAGATAAAATGTTTATAGTGTCATATTCCATACACTTTACTGTAATAAAGAGATTGTCTGTGAAAACTTTCCTTCAATCCATCAGCCATTAAGTCTCTCGTCAACAAGCGATTGACTAGTTGCCTGTTTGAGCCCATAAAGGGGCCTGGATAATTTGCATACCATACGTGAGTTCTTTGGTAGAAAGCCCGACGGGTGGAAGCTTTTATTCATCCTCTTCTAAATAGCCTTGTAGAAAGTATTTACATTGAACTCATGCACATGCCACCTTCTAGTTGATGATATAGGTATAGCATGGTCCTCATGGTTCTAACTTTGGCCCTGGAAGTATATGTATTTAGGAGATCTTCTTCATAAATGTGGGTATTTCAGTTGAGCACCCGCTTCTCCTTGGAACATGCAAGTTGCTCAAATCCATGTATGAGAACCCATGTGCGATCCTTATAAAAGCTTGATGCACATTGATAGTATTGATGAAGTCAAGAGTAGATGGTGAAAGGTAGGGTTATCAATGGATATGAAGTGAACATTGTAGCATATGATAAATTAAAACCCCCATAATTGAATTTGTATTTAGCTTGAAACTGAGCAAACAGTAGGAAATTTAAGAAAATGGTTGATGAATTTAGTAAAGACCATTTTGTTGTGGTGTCTAATGCTTGATGCAGAACACTCTTGAAATGATTTTTTTTTGTGTTGAGCTTGCAGTACAAACATACTCAAGAGCTTTTTTTCTTGCAGTACGATGCATTCGATATTGGTTTTATAACAACAGATGACTTTACGAATGCTGATATTCTGGAAGCAACTTATCCAGCTGTAGCAAATAGACTTCATGGTGACTGGATTAGAGATCCCGCAATCCCTATTGTTACTGGCTTCCTTGGGAAGGTCTTTTATTTTCTGCATCCTTTCAAGGTCTCCTCTCTTGAACTGACTAATTAAATTCATATATATTGATTTATAGGGGTGGAGAACTTGTGCAGTTACTACACTGGGCAGAGGTGGTAGTGATCTGACCGCCACAACCATCGGTAAAGGTTTGGGCTTGCGAGAAATTCAGGTCAGATAATGAAATGCAAGTGACAGTGCAGTTTGTTTTGTGTTCTCAAGGATGAAAAAAATAATAACAATTCTTGTTATACAGGTTTGGAAAGACGTGGATGGTGTTTTGACATGTGATCCTAATATATATTCAGGTGCAGAACCTGTGCCATATTTAACATTTGATGAGGCTGCTGAACTTGCATATTTTGGTGCTCAGGTTTTTATATAATATTCTTTCTATGTGCATTTATATGGTGTAAAAAGAATGAGTCGCTTTGGGTTGTGTTTTGTCTCAAAATGATCAATCAAAAAATTAAGCTAAAAGGGGAACATGTCAAATTGGTTTGATAGCCAAACATGTTGCAAGTCCCTCAAAATCTATCTTTAAAGCATTCCTGCCTAAATCTTTTTTATTCAAAGATTTAGATTATTGTTGTAACAATCTTGTTTTGTAATCATAATTAACATATTAATTATTCATTAAAAGTTCAAAAAAAGGACACAAGAATGTTTTCAGGTCAACCCAACCTGACACAGTCCATTTCAACCAGTACAAAGACATTGCCCAATTCACCCCAAACATGTTTGACCCATTACACAATTCACCTATCTTGCCACCTCTTGGTTTCACGATCGTCTTCCAGATGAAGTGGCTGGTGTTTCTCCATTTGCAAAATTTTCTTTCAATATAACAAGATACAAAGTTTGACGAGATGTGGGCACTTTATGCTGTTTACTTCTTAATCTCTCTCTCTCTCTCTCTCTGCATAGGTGCTGCATCCACAGTCTATGAGGCCTGCAAGAGAAGGTGACATTCCTGTCAGGGTAAAAAATTCTTACAACCGTAATGCTCCAGGTACCCTGATCACTAAATCAAGGGATATGTCAAAGGTCAGTAGCATAATATTCAAAATATTCTAGAATGTATTATCAGAATTCTGAAACCCTAATCGTCTGCCTACCTCAAATTCAGGCAATACTTACTAGCATTGTTTTGAAACGTAATGTAACCATGCTGGACATTGTTAGCACTCGCATGCTTGGACAATTTGGATTCCTTGCCAAGGTAAAAGGACAATGCTCTTTTGTGATCCGGTGGTGGCAATTTGGACCCATTTACATTTTAAACAGCTTGATTTGGGTTATGTTTGATCTCTAAGAGGACAAATTGGGTAACTTAGAAGATTTAACTAAAAAGGAAACGGGTGAACAGTCAACTGGATCGAGTGGGCCAAACAGGTTGAAAGTCATCTGAAATGAACTTAAGTGTAGAGAACATTTTAAATTGTATTTCTAAAAGTTTACATTACAGTTGTAGTTATACAGATTTGTAATCATATTTAACACATTAGTTTTTTATAAGATATAAAATAAAAGAAAACGCTAATGGGTTGGCGGTCTACCCGACCTGTTCTACCCATAAGGAAGAAATTACATGATTTGACCCATTGCCCAGCCCACCTATTTTCCACCACTACTATCCAACATTCTTTGAGCAGCCTGATTTAGTTTTAAAATTTCTACTTTTCACATGATTCAGGTTTTCTCTACTTTTGAAGATTTGGGTATTTCGGTGGATGTTGTAGCTACAAGTGAAGTTAGCATTTCATTAACATTGGATCCTTCAAAGCTTTGGAGCAGGGAATTGATTCAGCAGGCAAGTATATATACAATGTCATTCTCAACTTCACAACCCATGCATTAATTTGACAGATAAAGCTCCAAATAAGCCGTCAGAGTTGAGTTGTTTTCTTTTAATAACTCATATACAAGGATTAGTACAGTCAAGAAGCAATTTCCTGAAGTTATAGAAGTATTTGTTTTTGGATTTATTTTGGTAGTGCTAGTAACTAACTGAAGTGCAATGAACTTCGTAGTTCATTTGTTGGTAACTGTTATCTTCAAAGGTGTGGGGTTCTTGATGTAGAAAAACTGGAATCATCAAATGTACACAAAACGATGGATGTAATACACTATATAGTTAGTACTCATCACAAAAATTCATATCATGGATATGTAGCAAGTAATGGTGGTGTTGGTGTTGGTGTTTTGCCAAACAGGAACTTGATAATGTTGTAGAAGAACTTGAAAAAATTGCTAAAGTGAATCTCCTACAACATCGATCAATTATTTCACTGATTGGGAATGTTCAGAGGTCCTCACTGATCTTAGAGAAGGTATTTTTACAGTTTCAAACCTGATTTGCTAGTCAAGTCTTTCAAACCTTTAATCGCAGAACTTGTGTTCATCTTTTTTGGGGTGATTTTTCTTACTGTAGGTATTTAATGTTCTTCGTGCGAATGGAGTCAATGTTCAGATGATATCTCAAGGAGCATCCAAGGTATTCTTCACGTTTGATGATGTTCAATGACTGCAATTAAAATACCGAGCCCACATAAAATTACTTGTTTCTTATCCAAATCCATCTTAAGAAGTTACTCAAACATGCCTGACCTGCCTGTGAGCCTGTCTAGCCATCTCTAATACATTAATTATATACAAATTTAAAGAAAATATGGACAAAAAGTATTGACCTGAAACATGCCCGACCTGACTGTTTAACCATTTCTATTACATTAGAAGTTATTTACAAAAAAGAAATATAGACAGACAAATATTGACCGGTTGGCCCAACCCAACCTGAGCCACATATACAATTATACGTGGTCAACCTGAGCCACATATACAATTATACGTCTTAATCTGTATATGTTTTTACTAGTAAAAATTGCAGTTACGGTCTTGACAGGCACGACTTATGAGTGTTTATGCCTCTTGATTGGTGCAGGTGAATATATCATTGATAGTTAATGATAGCGAATCTGAAAAATGTGTGAGGGCTCTTCATGAGACTTTCTTTGAAAGTGATCTAGCCGACCTAGTCCACGAGAATGGTTCACCACCAAAGGCAACCGGAAGTTAAACCCTTAGCCCTCACCCAATAACTAAGATTGTTCAGGGCCGGATAATCTGTCATTTGCCGATTAAGCATGGACAACATAGTTTTTTTAAGAATTCGGTTTCTTCATATCTGAATAATTAAGATATTATAGAGGTGAATTGTCACAAACCTAAAATCATTAGCCAAGCATAGACTTCAATTAGGGTTTCTTTCTATAGACTCTTCTATTATCCCTTGTGACGTCTGAACATTCTATCTTATTAGTGGTTAATTTAAATCGGCACGTCAGGTGAAAAAAAAAGTGTGTTAGTCATTTTTTGATGGTTCTAGCCATGTAGGGAAACATGGATAGAATTGAAATTTGAAAATGACTAGAATGTAAGGTTGTATACTCTAGGTTTGGTAATAGCACGGTACTAGTTTCAAACCTGACCGGGAACTAGCCCAAACATTTTTTTGTTTTTGTTTTCCTTTAATGTTGGGAGTTGGGGTGGACCAGAACCATTTTGTACCAAAAACTGTTTTATCGATTATCGTATCATATACACTCGGTACTTGTACGAGATGCCATGCCGCAATACGGCTAGTCTGTATACACACTCTAATTTCATATATCTAGCAGCAACCAAGATTGTGTGATTGCTAATAATAGATAGTTGAATGATATTTGGATATTCCTTTTAATCATGAACTTCTGTTGAGGGAGTTGTTTTTTTCTAATGTAATTACATAATAATACAACTTTCATCCTTTCGCCATTATCGTAAGAGAAAATTGTCGTGTAATTAACTTTTAAGATGTAGTAATTGTCTAAAGACACTATAGGTATGTTAAATCTCAGGCTTTCACTAGGTTTAAAATGAGAATCGTGAGTACCATTTGTAACCATAAGAAAAGAATTAAAATAAGAAGACTAGAAAGTAACAAGAAGTTTTTATGTCCCTTCCTCATTAAGGAGTATTTTGGTAATTATTTAATGTGGTTACATCGTCTTTTCCTCCACTAGTCACCATTTTTGACCAATCCTCCCCCCCTCTCCCAACCCACAATTTTATTTTGAGTTGTACATGGAGAACTCCTAATTGTACTTTTTTTTTTTGCATTTACATTATAACAATATATGAAAATAAAACAACTTATTTTTAGCATATAGCCATATATACGTAAAAGAAATATCTTAATCGTGAATATTTTTTCTTTGCAGTTGACTTTTTAAAAACCCAAAATGGATAAGTTAGGTTTTTTGGCATTTGTATGTAAAAACACACGCAACAGTGTAAATATTGGGTACCAGAGCTATATGCAACCCAATGCAAAAGGCAGTGCATAAAAACTATACAACACAGTGTAAAAGACGTGCAACGTAGTGCCAAAGCTGTGCAACAGGTTAACATTGTATAAAATATTGTAAAAGTTGTGTAACACAACCCCAAATGCACATGGTAGTAATTTCATAGTGCGAAATTGGTGTAAAACTGTGTAGATATTGTGCAACATAGTTCAAAAAAGTTAAAAATATGCAATACTTGTATCAAATGAAAGAGTGTAATTTTATCTTTTAAATGTTGTAATTTTTTTAAAAAAATTACTATATAAAAGATATGATATGTTATTGGAGGTGATGGTTTTTTAATAACAGTCCACTCTCCTCTTAGGAGAGTGGTTGCCACTATCTGTGCGTATTTTCAGTTATACCCCTCCAACCCTTTTTTTCTTGCTTATGTTGCTTTAAATGCCGCTTTATTACGAAAATATCATTATTGATCAAAACTATTAATTATATTTGAGCAATGGCTAAAAATACTTATCACACTTATTTTTATTTCCTTCTTCCTATATC